>PVIH01003935.1:70723-140859 GCA_004025045.1 Sigmodon hispidus
TAACTATAACCAAAGAAGTAACAGACCTATTTGACAAAAATTTTAAATCATTGAAGAAAGAAATTGAAGAGGATATCAGAAAATGGAAATCTCTCCCATGTTCCTGGATTGGTAGGATCAACATAGTAAAAATGGCAATTCTACCAAAGGCAATCTACAGATTCAATGCACTGCCTATCAAAATCCCAACACAATATTTCATGATTCTGTTTTCAAAATAGATGCAATTCTTATACCCTTCTAAGGGAATAAATGTTAAGGCCTTAGCATATACATTTTACATATAAAATTTATAATAAAAATTCAAAGTTTGGCATAATAAAAGCAGCAAATATATAGTCTGTTGTGTAGAAATCTAATAGTTGGACAATGTAATGGCTCAGTGTTCTATTGTTTTGTATTAAAATACTTGGTGAACTTTCCATCTCTTGATTTGTGAGAACAAACTTAAGGGCCTGGGAACTAGATGGTGTGCTGGTGCAGTATTGTGTAAAAAGGAAGTAAGAGTTGAGAAACAAATTGTCCAAAGGAAACAAAAAGGCCATATATTTTAGGGACTTACAAGAGATAAAGAAGGCACTATCTCACCCCAATATCACCAATAATATGGAGAAATGTTTTCTAAACACATTTAAGTCTAAGTATAGTAGCAAAAAAATCAAATGAATACTACGCCTATTGTACCAACTGTGGAAAAACTCTGAATAAATGTCCAGGAAGAAAATGTAATATAAAATATGGCATCTGATAATACACTATTCTACACTTATTCTGATAAGTCTAATAACATCCCTTTAAATTGTCATAGAGATGAGGAAAGACATTTAGTAATTTTTAAGTCTATTTCTCAAAAAGTTAATGTGTACAGATTTAGAATTAAAAACTACAAAGATAAGGGTCATGTGAATTAGGACTAATCTACAACACTTACGGGAATCTTATCTATACAGATATAAAGTCATATATAACCCCACTATATATAAGGAGGCAAAATAGAGGAGACAATGCTTTCAGACTTCTGGGGTCCCAAATGTGCCCTGAAGGCAACAGTAAGTATGGGCAATATAAGTAGAAGAAAATTCTCCACACAGAAGAGTCAATAGCAAGGAAAAAGAGTAAATAACAGGACTCTGAACTAAGAACCAGAAGCTATCTCTGTGACTTTTCTACTGCTGGGAAGAGATACCATGGGAAAGAGAGCTTGTAAGTAAAGTGTTTATTTGGAGTTTACAGTTTCAGAGAGTTAGAGTCTGTCATGTTGGAGAGTGCAAGAGTAGGCAGGCAGAACTGGTGCTGGAGCACCATGAAGCAGAGAGAGCTAACTTGGAACAGCATGGGCTTTTGAAGCCTCAAAATTAGCCCCCAGTGACATACCTCCTCCAACAAGGACACACCTCCCAATCCTTTTTAAATAGTTCTACCAACTTGGGACCAAGTATTCAAATATATAAACCACTGGGAATAATTCTTCTTCAAACCATCACAGAAGATATGAAAGAAACATTTTATCGCTACCAGGTAACAGGCTCTCAAGAGAGGCAAGAAAGATTCATCCTGCTCTATTCCAGAGTATCTCTATGTGATTTCCTTTCTTCTCTTTCACACCGGGTGTACTGACTTACTCTAGCAGTACTCCGCTGTCATGAGGAAATACATGGTAAGGAGGTAGGCACTTTTGTCTCTTTTATTTCCTACCATCTTCCATTTTCCTCCAGCAATCTTGGAATTTAAGTACTATGCTTTTGGATTTGAGGCTATTTAACTTGGAGGAATAACGAATGTATTTTTTGTGAACTGTAGATGTAGATGCTGATGTGTGCCTTCCAGGTGCATAGCTTGGCTGTTTTCTACCATGTCCTCTTTCCTCAGAGGTTAACGCACTCACAGCCCTATGGATTTCTTTGATTAATTCACTATAGATAGGAAATGATATGTATCACTGTGGTTGGGACTATTTAAATGCTGGTGTGTGTGTGCGCGCGCGTGCTGAGTTAGATTTTCCTCTGCTATGGCAGCCAGCTACAAGCTAAAAGTGAAGACTTTTCTGTTATCACCTCAGAATATATAGGACATGAATCAGAATTGTTACACTAACTTGAAATATCTACATAGTTTATGGGAAAACAAAACTGAACTTTGTTATTCCATTTCCCTCAAACTAGGGCTTATTTGTTTCAGTAGCAAAATTCATTCTTTCCTGGCTAGTGAAGTGCCTCTGAGGGTAAAGGCAGCCTTGTGGACATGTAAGGAAAATATTTGCATTTATGTTATTTTGATCTATACAGAGTTTTGAAAATTACAAATTGCAACTTAATGTTAATATATTATCTTTATTAGATAGTTATACATAAAGTAAACATAGAATAATTAATCTTTTATCTTTCCAAATGAAGTGCCCACTTAAACATTAGAGAAGGGCTTTAGCTTTTACCTAGTTTTCACTCCACTCATCATTTAGACAGTTTCTACCGAATGTGAATGAACATAATACTACACAATAGACTGCTCCAGAGTGACAAGGGCTCTCGTATCTCAGCAGGATACTGATGAACTCACAGGGAAATCTGTAACACTTGCAGATGGTACACAGGGCACATGGGGCACATATCTCAGCAGCCTGCACATCTTCACTCAAATGAACAAGGGTCTTTAAAGCCAGGAGTGAAGAGCAATAAATGAGGAGAGACTGGAAGATGGCCACCTTCCTCAGGCATACCCTAAGCTCCCAATCGGTGTGGTTTTCAGTACTTTAAAAATCAAACAAACAGTTCCTTGATTGCACCTTGCACAAGCATATCCCCTGGAAGAAACACCTTTGCACATCTTCCAAGCCACCTTCATACTACAGTACCATCTTCTCATATTTCTGCTAGATTCATCTAGCAACAAGAGGTGGCTATAATGGCAATGGCTGCAGCAGGCATAGCAGTGTGGTAATGTGAGTATCAGTAGGCAGTGTCCTCAGTGGGGATAAGAAGGATAATAGCAGGAGCTACGGCAGCACTGGGGGAATTGTGGGGTAGGGAAGAGCAGCAGATACAACAGCAGCATTGGGCAGCAAGTACCTCTACTATTAGCACCAGGAACAGTAGATATCTTAACAGAAGCAGGTTAATAGCAGTAGTAACAGTAGTAGCAGACATATCATTTGCAATATCAGTATCATAACCATTGCAGTCATCATCCAAGCAGCAGCAACAGTGACATCATGGCAGTCATTCTGTACTAATAAGACCCTTTGTCACTACAACTAGTATCTCACATAAACACTGTATGAGAAAAAGTATTACTATTGGTTCATGTTTAATGAGACTTGTTCTATGATTCCTTGTTCTCATGATTTTGGGCAGGACATCTTGGCAGTGGAGTATATGATGAAGAAAATCTCTATCAGATGTTGAATGAATGGGAAGCAGGAAGCAAGAATTAGATAGAACCTTCTGTCGTGGAATATTTATGTAACTGCAAAGATGCATTGTATTTTTTAACTATGCAAAGATGTGTTTCATTTCTTTAGATATGTAAAGATGTGTTGCTGTTTAACTTGCACCTGATAGAGCTAATAAAAAGTTGTATGGTCAGTAGTGAGGAAAGAGGTATAGGCAGGACTTCTGGGCAGGGAAAGTACACAGAAGGAATTTAGGCTCAAGGAAGAAAGGAGATGCCAGGGGCCAGCAAGCCAAACACAGAGGAAGCGGGAAAGTAGAACATACAGAATGAATGAAAGGTAAAGCATGAGGCAAAACACAGACAAATGGAAACAGGTTGAATTACGTAAAAAGAGTTAGTGGGACAAGCCTAAGGTAAGACCGAGCATTCATAATTAACAATAAGACTCTGAGTCTTTATTTGGAAGCTGGTTGGCAGATCCAAGAAAATTCCAACTACAAATGGCACCCAACGTAGGGACAAAATTTAACATAGGGTCTGAGAAACCTAAAATATTAATAGATATGGCTCATTGAAGAGGTGCTAGTATACAGCAGACCATATGAGCAGCCAATCCCCTAGGCAGAAATGGCAAACTAAGTAAAAAAATGCCTGCCACAGGGTAGGCACCAACTACCTAGAGCTGGGACAGTTAAAGGCAGCTCCTGGTAAAACCAACTCTCAGCCAAGTAATTAGGCTTAAATTTCTACTCTCATGGGTCTGAGGAGGGGGCAGAGCCCACTGCCACACAGTGGAGGACCTAACTGCTGCTTAGCAGTTTGAGGGTTGGCTCATGATGTAGGAGAATGATATGTGTGTATGGTAAAACAAGTACATCCCCCCAAAAAAGTGCAACAACAAAAATAAATAAATGGACAAACAGACTTTAAACAGGTTACAGGGTGCCTCGGTACTTAAAAAAGAAAAGAAAATGGGACAGACAGTTATGGAAAGAAATAAATAGTTTTAAAATAATTAAGTAAAGTCTTTAAAAAAAACTAAAGTAATATTAAAAAGAAAGTCAAGTAAAAAATAAGAAATACATTAGGGAGCCTGGATCGCATATAGTGCTTTGTTGATTTTGAGTTTTTTGAATGCTGATGAGACAATGGCATCTGCTAAAAGACATGGAATTGTAAAAGGAATTGCTGAATTAAACCAGACTAGGTACTTTAGGAATATATTAACTTTAAAATGGAGATGTCATACTTCTGTTTCCACAAGAAAAAAAAAAGCTGTGGATTTTTTCAAAATTAATAGAGACCAAATTGGATTTGGGGAAACCACATGAAAACCTTGGCTACACACTTGCTTCTTCCTGTTGCAGCTACCATCGTAGAGAAACAGCCATGGTTCTGTGCTACCCTATGGCTGTGAGCCTCAACAAGGCCCACAAGGTGACAAAGAATGTGAGCAAGCCAAGGCACAGCAGCACCGCGGGCACCTCATCAAGTACACCAAGTTCATGTCAAGTTCATGTGGGACATGATCAGGGAGGTGTGTGGGTTTGCGCCCTACGAGCAATGCGCCATGTAGCTGCTCAAGGTATCCAAGGACAAGTATGCACTCAAGTTCATCAAGAAGAGGGTGGGCATGCACATCTGCGCCAAGAGGAAGCGGTAGGAGCTAAGCAACATGCTGACATGCTGGCAGCCATGAGGAAGGTGGCAGCCAAGAAGGACTGAGCCTCCACCCCAATAAAAGCCGCTCCCGCAAAAAAAAAAAAAAGAAAAAAGAAAAGAAAACCTTGGCTACACACTCAAAGACACAACAAAGAAGGAGAATTACAGTCCAGTTTCCCTCATAAACATTGATGCTAAAACTCTCAACAAAATTTTGGCAAACCGTATAAAACAATATATAAAAAATATCATCCACCATGACCAAGTAGGCTTCATCCCTGAAATGCAGGGATGGGTCAACATGTGAAAAACCATAAATGTCATCCATCATATAAACAAACTGAAGGAAAAAAACCACATGATCATATTCTTAGATGCTGAAAAAGCCTTTGACAAAATCCAACATGCCTTTATGATAAAAGTCCTGGAGAGATCAGGAATACAGGGAATATATCTCAATATAATAAAGGCAATTTACAAGACACAGACAGCCACCATCAAACTTAATGGAGAAAAACTCAAAGCAATCCCACTAAAATCAGGAAATTGACAAGGATGTCCTCTCTCCCCTTATCTATTCAATATAGTTCTCGAAGTTTTAGCTAAAGCAATACGAGAACAAAAGGAGATTAAGGGGATAAAAATTGGAAAAGAGAAGTGAAGTTATCTGTATTTGCAGATGATATGATTGTATACATAAGTGACCCACAAATTGCTATCAGGGAATTTATACAGCTGATAGACATCTTCAGCAATAATCTTGTAGCAGGATACAAGATTAGCTCAAAGAAATCAGTAGCCCTCCTATACACTAAGGATAAAAGGGCTGAAAAAGAAATAAGGGAAACATCACCCTTTATAATAGCTGCAAATAGCATTAAATTCCTTGGACTAACTATAACCAAAGAAGTAACAGATCTATTTGACAAAAATTTTAAATCACTGAAAAAAGAAATTGAAGAGGATATCAGAAAATGGAAAGCTCTCCCATGTTCCTGGATAGGTAGGATCAACATAGTAAAAAAAAAAAAAAAAAAAAAAAAAAAAAAAAAAAAAAAAAAAAAAAAAAAAAAAAAAAAAAAAAAAAAAAAAAAAAAAAAAAAAAAAAAAAAAAAAAAAAAAAAAAAAAAAAAAAAAAAAAAAAATGGCAATTCTACCAAAAGCAAACTACAGATTCAATGCACTGCCCATCAAAATCCCAACACAATATTTTATGGACTTGAAAGAACAATGCTCAACTTCATTTGGAATAACAGGAAAGCCAGGATTTGAAAAACTATTTTGCTCAACAAAAACACTTCAGGAGGCATCACCATCCCCAACTTCAACTTATACTATAGAGCTTCAGTAATAAAAACAGCCTGGTACTGGCATAAAAACAGACTTGTGGACCAATGGAATCAAATTTGAGGATCTGGGCAATAACCCAAAAACCTATGAACACCTGATCTTTGACAAAGAGGCCCAAAATATTCACTGGAATAAATATAGTATCTGTAACAAATGGTGTTGGCATACCTAGTTGGTACTGTGTAGAAAAATGCAAATAGCTCCAAGACTGTCACCCTGCACAAAACTCAAATCCAAGTGGATCAAAGACCTCAACATAAACCCAGCCACTAAGAACTTGATAGAAAAGAAAGTGGGAAATACCCTCCAATGAATTGGCACAGGTGACAACTTCCTAAATATAACACCAGTGGCACAGACGCTAAGAACCACAATCAATAAGTGGGATCTCCTGAAACTGAGAAGCTTTTGTAAAGCCAACGACACTGTCAATAGGACAAAACGACAGCCTACAGAATGGGAAAAGATTTTCACCAACCCTACAAGTGACAGAGGACTGATTTCTAAGATATATAAAGAACTCAAGAAACTAGAGCCCAAAACCTTGAATAACCCAACCAAAAAATGGGGTTCAAAACTAAAATTCTCAGCAGAAGAATTACGAATGGCTGAAAGGCACTTGAAAAAGTGCTCATGAGGACTCTGTAATCAACAAGGTTTATCTTGTCTCATCCAGTCTCAGAGCTGTTCCAATGTATAGAGATCAGCATATATGTCACCTGTCCTGTAGTTTTTGCTAGGTTTATTTCTTTATGTCTGTAGCCAAGGTTTTCTTTTTCTTTTTTATTATGAATAAAGTCACATTTTCTATCCATGTATATCCTTGTTCAAGGTCCCTCCCCACGCCCACCCCCTCCAGTCACTCTCTCTTCTCCACATCTCCCCATCTCCTCCCCAGCAAGGGCAGGAAGTCCCAAAGTCCCAATATGGCTTAGTTCAGCATCCACTCCTGGCAGATCCAGTTTCCTCCCCCCAACATCGAGACTGAGTCAGGTGTTCCTCTAGGGGGAGTGGGATCTAATGTGTCAGTTCAAGGTGTTTCCGATCTCAAGCTGTTCAGTGGTTGTGGTTTGCAGCTTGGACATGCTTTGCTTTTTGCTTTTTTGTTTAGAGTCCCCTCATGAGTGAGTACATCCCCTGCTTATCTTTCTGGGTTTGTGATACCTCACTCAGGGGGATATTCTCCAAATACATACATTTGCCTGCAAATTTTAAGATTTCATTTTTTTCTTACTGCTGAGAAGTACTCCATTGTGTAGATGTACCACAGTTTGTTAATCTATTCTTCAGTTGAGGGGCATCTAGGTTGTTTCCAGGTTCTTGCTATTACAAATAATGCTGCTATGAGCATAGTTGAGCTAATGCCTTTAGAGTGTGACTGTGCCTCTTTAGGATATACACCCAGAAGTGGTATTGCTGGATCCTTGGGGAGAGTGATTCCCAGTTTTCTGAGAAACTGCCATACTGCATTCCAGAGTGGTTGAAAAAGCTTACACTCCCACCAACAATGGAGGAGTGTTCCCCTTGCTCCACATCCTCTCCAGCATAGGCTATCCTCTGTGTCTTTTATCTTAGCCAATCTGACAGATGTAAGGTGGTCTCTCAAAGTTGTTTGGATTTGCATTTCTGTGATGGCTAATGAAGTTGAGTACTTTTTCAAGTACCTTTCAGCCATTCATAATTCTGTTAAGAATTCCCTTTTTAGTTATTTTTTGATTGGGTTATTCAAGGTTTTGGGCTCTAGTTTCTTGAGTTCTTTCATATGGTACTGAATGGTGGTTTTGTTATACAATCCAAACAAACTTATAAAGTTGACAGATGCCTTTTACCTTTACACTCATGTCCCTGGTATATTCATCTAGCAACAAGAGGTGGCCATAATGGCCATGGTGGCAGCAGGCATATCAGTGTGTTTTTTCAGAGCAAGGGGATCAGATACCAATGAAAATGGGTAAATCAGGTTATCCAGCCTTTCAGAGTGCCTCTGTTGCAGTTTCTTCAGAGTTCTGAATTCAGAACAATTTCAAGCCTTCTAGCTGAGAATGTCTATCCTCACAGACTATTCTAGCCAAGACTTCAGATAAGCCTTGTACTTTCCCATTATACAGAGACTAGGCAACAAATGTTATAGTTAGGTTTCTTGGGACTTGATCATTATCTAATCATGGTCTTTTGGGGATTCCCCCAGACAACAGAAAGCAGTCTTAAGACACAAGGCCCATATTCCCAAGAGGTAGCATGGATGGTATTTGGTCATTTGTTGGGTTATGGATGTTTGTAATTGACTAGTAGGGATATAAGAATATGGGATAAAAAGACAACTATTTATCTCAAATATTTTACATTGGTATGGATTTTTTTTATATTGATATAAACAAAGTTATTTTTGTTACACCACATGTAAGTTTCTACTGTTGTTAAAATATTGAACCTGTGCAGCTGATCTTAAAATGTAATATAAAGTTCTTGTCCTGGAAGGCTATTATTGCAGTTTATTATAATTAAAAATGCAGGTTAGTTAGTTATCTATAACAATCAAACTTGTAGTCAAGTTAGGTATATTTCCAAGGTTAAACAGATTTTAGACAGCTAGATGGTGTTCAAGTCCTTCAGAGACCTACAGAATTTTGAATTTAAGATGTTTTGTAACCTAAGACTTTTCTTGACAGTGAGACAGGTCTGCTCCTGGCAGAACAAAACTACTTCACTAAAGGATTATAAGTGTTGAAGAATCTCCATATGGAGTTTGCTTTGTTGTGGCAAAGCTAGCTGTTTGGACAAGAAACTGCCCTTCCCTTGACTGCTGACAGTATACAGTACAAACTGGACAAGCAGGACACAAAGGAAAAAGATTGCCAATCTTTGCCAAGATACATCTTCAAAATCCTGCTTCATAGAAAAGCCTGTCAGATATTCTAGGCATGTAGGCTGAAGTTGGATCCCCTAGAGTTACAGATGAAGCTTGGGTGACTGTCCAGGCAGCTAGGTGCTTCTGTCATTTCTATAGTTTTGGAAGTTGTTTGTTTTGTACTTACTGTTTACTCAGGTAATACTATATCCTTCTCAAGTCCCTTATAAAGTTGAAGATATTATAGTTATAGTTTTCCTTGTTACACAACTCAGAAAAGAAACTTACATAAGAGACCTAAAGTTTATAAGGTTAGAAACATAGAAGCTTAAATTATTTATCTAAGAAAATGTGTTGAGGTCTAAAAAGATAATTTTGGAGGAAATATAAGTTAAAATAGAAAGTAAATTAAGTACACAACTTTGGACTAAAAAAAATAGAATAGATAATGGAGTATTTTCTCTCAATTTTCCAAATGCAAATGAATTGAATACTGCAAATGTAATTTTTAATTGATAATTGTTTTAATGTATATAGTCTTACTATGTTAAAGCTAAAACCTTTCCTTTTATTTAGACAAAGAGGGGGAAATGCTGCAGAATATTTTTTTTAACTATGCAAAGATGTGTTGCATTTGTTTAACTATGCAAGGATGTATTGCTGTTTTTTCTTGCCTGCCTAAGGCATCTGATTGGTCTAATAAAAAGCCAAACAGCCAACAGCAAGGGAGCAGGAATAGGCAGAACTTCATGGTAAGGAGAGTAAGTAGTAGATGGAATTTTGGCTCAAGAAAAAAATAAGATACTGGGGAGATGCCAAGGGCCAACCAGACAAACACAGAGGAAGCAGGAAAGTGGGACATATGGAATGAAAGAAAGGTAAAAAAAGGTCCAACTGAAAATTTACAGGAATAAAAATAGGTTAATTTAGGTTATAGGAGCTAGTGGGATAAGCCTAAGCTAATGCCAAGCTTTCATAATTGATACATTGTCTCCTTGTCTTTATTTGGGAGCTGGTTGGTAGCCCCAAAGTTTCCAAATACAACCTTTAATTTTATATCCCCAGAAACCTATTTCTCATGATGCAAATTTCTAAAGTATCTTCTCTCTCCAAAAGTAATACCACCAACTGGGATTGGGCATTTAATGTGAGAGCTCACTCACGGGGTGGGGGGGCATTTTATGTTGCAAACAGAGTTGCTATGGTAACTGCTGTAGCAGAAGCAGTAGCAATAACAGAGTGCCATGGCTGTAGTCAGCAATGGTGCTGTGGGTACTAACAGAACCACAACAGCAGCAGTAACAACAGTTTGATGTATCTGAGCCAAGTGGTCATCAACATAATCACTGATACTAGCAAGTATAGCATTTAAGCACATTTCAGTATTTTCCATAAATAAAGTCATTTTATTTCCATTGAAAATGAGAGGACCTATTTATTTTACTACCTTGAACCTTTAAAAGAAACTACAGTTTACAAAGATTAAGTCACTGACTGAGAGTTTTACATAGACATGATCACCTCAAATCCAAGAGTGACCCCTGGAATTCATAGTATTCTGCCTCTGAAAGACACTGTGGAAAAACCTACAACTCTCATTACGAGAAACACATTCAAACCAGGCTGTTTCTAGGGGCTTCCTGGCCAAAGCCTCGGGTCTAATGGCAAGACTTATCAGAACAGTAACATATCCACTGCAGCCCAAGTTTACTCTGCCATGGCAATTTTATGTCTAAGGACTCTATGGTCCACATGGTGCACAGTACTATGAAATATGGGCTAGTGGGTTCCTAAAGTTTAGTACAAATAGCAGCCTCTGGAGGGTTTGATGGAGGTTAGACAGAATGCCACCTGTATTTGTGACTCTTAGGTGGTGGGCAAGTCTGGTTAGGTGTGGATATTTGTTAGATATTTAATAAATCCTGAAATATCAAAGAGAGCACACAGTCAAATCCTAGGCAGACAGCTCAGGAAATTCTTGATCCTTGAATACAAAGATAAACAGCTGAGATTCAGTCACACACACTTTTAATCCCAGGGCAGGGAAAGCTGGGAGTGGTGACCTACACACTTAATCCCATAACTCCGGAGACAGAACTTCCTCTGTTTCTGTGAGTTCAAGACTAGCTACAAAATACAGTAGTACATGCCTTTAATCCTAACTTGGATGGGATAGGGTATATAAGGGCCTGTAGAAACCCAACAGAGGCAGAAGTGACAGGTGGACTCAACCAGGAGCAGAGCAACGCTGAGGAGGTTGCAAGACAGCTGGGTAAGAATTGACTGTGGTGCTTCCTCTCTCTGATATCTCAGCCTCCCCCCGATATTTGGCTGTGAATCTTATTTTATACAACCCAAATTCGTGCAACCACAGTAAGGGGCCTTTCTGACAGTTTCAGGGCATGTCCACTGTACCAGTCAGAAACATAACGAGAACCACAATTTAATTCTCCAGAGTTCAGGTGTTACCACCTCTACATATGACATTCATTTTTCTTTACAGGAGGTTGAGCAACAGCTTTGCCATGAGGATGATGTTCTTGGAATTCAGACACTTCTTGGCAGGCACGACACCATAGCATGTGATGGGCTTTGTGGAAATTTGTCATAGGCTCTTATGAGTCACGATGTTTGTTCTGAGTATCAGTAAAGAATACATGGGGTTCTGTGTAAGTCCCATGCATAAGATATGTCCACCCATCCCTGTCTGTACACATGGACCATGCCAGGTTATTTGAACATAGTTGAGAAACTTTTATTTGAAAACAGAAACCACCACACTGTCTCTGTGACCTTGACCCTACCTTTTCAACTGCATCCTCCCTCATCAGCCCCTGACATTCTTTGGCTCTGTGACAGCCCGGTAGCCAGCACAGATCAGGCCTTTGCTCTGGGATGGCTGTCTTTTTCCTGTTAGCACAATGTAGCACTCCCAGTCTTTGGGTCTTGGTCAATAGCCAGCAGCTCTAGAACATTGAGTTCAGTGTCCTCTCTGAGTTCTTACCCCACCACTGTCCCTGTTTGCATGGCTGCATCCCTCAGGGGATTGTGTGTTCCTGGAAATAGAAACTGGGTCATATTCTCTGAATCTTTAGCACAAAAGGCAACACAAGTTGACTTTCTATAAACATTTATTGAATTAATATTTTCCATATTTGTAATCTTTAAAAACAACAAACTCATGATGGATTGCTTTAAGCACAGAGGGTTTCTGTCCTCATCAATTGACATGTGTTTTCTAGCTGTCAATCAAGATATTTAGGAGGACCATTTCAGCTGTATTGACAAGCAAAGCAGTGCATTTTACATCTGATCTGAGAAATGCCTATTTCTGACATGCTGTGGTGTCTCATCACTTCCTCCAGGAATTTTCACTCCTAGCTGTACTGATTCAAAGAAAACACAGCCAGCAAAGGATTGGTTGTAGTACCAGCTGATACCACTCTGCCAGAACAGTGACTTATGCTTCACAAGACAAACTTGGATTAATTACTATTTTCGTAGTAGTTCAGCTACATACCAATTGGCAATGATATTTCACAGGTTAGAAAAAAATAAAACCAGCAGGCCAGAACTCCCCAGTCAAATCCACTTCAATGGACACCCTATCTACAAATCCCACCCCAACACCCAATCATCCTATCACTCAGCAACATTAGACCCACAGTTCCTCAGCACCTATTGAATCAAGAGTGGCTACCTGAGACCACACAAAGATGTGTCAAAGACAAAGAATTACAGATCATGAACAGTGATGCAAAAATACTCAATAAAATACTGACAAATTGAATTAAAGAACATATTAAAAAAATCATCCACCACAATTAAGTAGGGTTCATCTCAGAGATGCACTGATGGTTCAATATATGAAGAACTGTCAATGTCATCCATCATATAAACAACATGAAAGAAAAAACCCCACATGATCACCTCATTAGATGCTAAAAATATCTTTGACAAATCCAATACTCCTTTATTATAAAAGTCCTGGAGAGATCAGGAATACAAAGAAAATATGTAAATATAATAAAGGTGATATACAGCAAGCCGTCAGCCATCATCAAACTAAATGGAGAGAAACTCAAAGCAATCCCACTAAAATCAGGAACAAGACAAGACTGTACTCTCTCCCCATATCTTTTCAATATAGTTCTTGAAGTTTTAGCTAAAGCTATAAGACAACAAAAGGAGACCAAAGGGATACAAATTGGAAAGGAAGAAGTTAAACTATCACTATTTGCAGATAATATGATAGTATACATAAGTGACTCACAAAATTCTACCACGGAACTTCTACACCTTCAGCAATGTAGCAGGGTACAAGATTAACTCAATAAAATTAATAGCCCTCCTAACACAAATGGTAAAGGGCTGGAAAAAAAATCAGGGAGACATCACCTTTTACAATAGTTGCAAATAACATTAGATATTGTGGGATAACTCTAACCAAGGAAGTGACAGGCCTGTATGACAGGAACTTTCTTCAAGGCACTGAAGAAAGAAATTAAAGATATCAGAATTGAAAGTTCTCCCATGCTTTTGGATAGGTAGCATCAACATAGTAAAAGGAAATGGCAATCTTACCAAAAACAATCTACAGATTCAATGCAATCACCATCAAAATCTTGATGGAATTCTTCACAGCCCTTGAAAGAATAATACTCAACTTCATATGGCATAACAAGAAACCCAGGATTACCAAAACAATATTTTTCAATAAAAGAACTTTGAGAGGAATCACCATCCCTGACTTCAAGCTATACTATAGAGCTACAGTAATAAAAGCAGTTTGGTACAGGCATAGAAATAGACTTGTGGATCAACAGAAACAAATCAAAGACCCGGACATTAATCCACATACCTATGAACTTAGAAAGAGGCAAAATTATACAACTGAAAAAAATAGCATCTTCAACAAATGATGCTGCCATAACTAGATGGTGGTATATAGAAAAATACAAAAAGGTCCATATCTACCTCCCTGCACAAAAGTCAAATCTAAGTGGGTCAAAACCCTCAATATAAACCCAGTTACACTGAATCTGACAGAAAAAAAAGTAGAAAATACCCTTGAATGCACTGACACAGGAGACCACTTTCTAAATATAACACCAGTAGCATAAACAATGTTTGCAACAATTAATAAATGGGACCTTCTGAAACTGAGATGCTTCTGTAAGGCCAAGGATACAGTTAAAGGACAAAATGACAGCCTACAGAATAGAAGAAGATCTTCACCAACCCTAAATCTGACAGAGGATTGATCCATAAAATATAAGAACTCAAGAAACTGGAGGCCAAAACCCCAAAGAACTAAATTGGAAAATGGGGTACAGAGCTAAATAGGGAATTCTCATTAGAAAAACTCCAAATGGCTGAAAGACACTTAAAGAATTTCTCAACATCCTTAGCTATCAGAGAAATGCAAATCAAAACAGCTCTGAGATACCATCTTACATTTGTCAGTATGGCTAAGATTAGAAACACAGATGACAGTCTATGCTGGAGGGTATGCGAAGTAAAGGGAACACTTCTCCATTGCTGGTGGGAGTACAAACTTGTACAGTCACTATGGAAATCAGTATTATACTTCCTCAGAAAACTGGGAATCAATCTACCCAATGATTCAGCAACACCACTATTGGTCATTTACCCAAGGGATGCACATTCTTACCCCAAGGATATTAGCTCAACTGTGTTCAAAACAGCATTATTTATAACAGCCAGAACCTGGAAACAACCTAGATGCCCTTCAATTGAAGAATGGATTTTTAAAAATGTGGTACATTTACACAATGGAGTACTACTCAGCCAAAAATAAAAGTGAAATCCTGAAATTTGCAGGCAAATGAATGGATCTGGAGAATATCATTCTGAGTGAGGCAGCAAAGACCCAGAACAACAGACATGAGTACTCCGTCATAAGTGGATTTTAGAAGTAAAACAGAGGATAACCAGGCTACAATCCACCACCGCCACCCCCAGTAGCTAGGCAACTGGAGAAAGTTAAGAGAGACATCCATAGATTCTCCTGTGAAGGGTAAATGGAGAAGATCTCCTGAGAAAATTATGATCATACAGAGTGGGAGAGGTGCAAGGGTGGGTGAGATGAGAACATGAGAAAATGAGATGGTTGTGGGGGAGCAACAGAGAGGGAGAGCCAAGAAGTAGATATCTTGATAGAGGAAGCCATTGGGGGATTAGAGAGAAATCTGATACAAGGGAACACCCAAGAACCCACAAGATGAGCCCACCTAGGACTCCAAGCAATAGTGGAGAAGGAGCCTAAACTGATTTCTCCCTATTATCATATGAATGACCACCCTTATTGCCATTATAGAACAGTCACCCAGCAGCTGATGGAGGCAGATGTAGAGATCAATAACTAAACACTGGGCTGAGCTACTGGTCCAGCTGAAGAGAGGGAGGAGAGACTGCATGATGGAGAGATCAGGACCATGATGGGGAGACCCATGGAGTGGGCAGTCCCATGCTTTTGGGAGCTTGCACAGTCTGAAATAATAGCTGACAAACTTTCATGGGAAGAATTTGGACCTTCTGAATATAGATGACAGTCAAAAGGTGTGGGCAGTTTCTGGAGCCACTTGAAATCTGACCAGAGTCTATTCTTGGTCCATGAACTGGTTTCTTGAAGCTTATGCCTAGCAAGAAAACACTTTATTTAGTTTTGATACTTGGGAGAGGGACTCAGTCCTACCTCAACTTGATATGTGAGACCATATTGACTCACCCTGGAATTTTTTGCCTTCTCTGCAGAGTTAAGAGGGGTGAGGGAGGAGGGGGAGGAGGGAGAGGAGGTGAGAGGGATGGAGAGAGGCTGGGGGAGGACTGGGAGAAAGAGTGCAATAGGAAGCAGCAGTGGCTATAGAAAAAAATTTTAATAAAATTAAAAATAAATTTAAAACAGAAAAGAAAACTAAAATTAAAATGGCTTCTGTTGCCATGGTGTCCAAATAAAGCCCACAGTAGCAAGAAGGCCTTGGGAGCTGGTTCAGGTTTGTAGCTGAGTAGCTGACCAGAGATGGAAGGAGATCACAAAAGTCATCACACTATGACGGTGACAATAACAATAAGTTAGCCATGCTTCTCAGAATACAGTGACATCACTTTCTAATGCCATCCTGCTTTGTCCCAACCTCTCTTTTGAGTCTCATTCACTGCTGTGTCAGAGCTGACTGTGATCCCTGAGGTTTATAAGGTTTATAAGGCACTTATAAAGTGTTGAGAGCATAAATGGGATGCAGACAACCTTTTGTATGAGCCTCCAGATGTCCTCCATGATCCCCTTTCCTCAGCTTCAACAGGAGCTCATACATTTCTATGGGATGTTAAGGTACACAGGCCTCAATCCATCAACACAAGGCTGTTTCTCTCCATCAGCATCTAGACAATTGGGGTCTGTAGAGGGTACCAAGGAGATATCTCTGGGGACACATTGGCCAGTTATGTCTCAACTCACCTCTCTCTTTTACTGTCTATACCTATTACCATCAAGATTTGTTTTTAAATGATTTATTTTATTCTTTGAAAGTTCCATATATTTATACAATTTATATTGACGATATCTATCACCACTACCTCCCTCCAATTCCCCTTGGAGGTCCTGATTCATTCTTCCTCCCAACTTCATGTCCTGTTTTTATTCACTTTTGGTTATTAATAACCCATTGAGTCTAATTAGTGCTACTCATATACACAAGCATGTAAGGTCATCAATTGGAGTGTGGACAACCCATCAGCAGCCACATCCTCAAAGCTGTTACTCTTCCTCCCTCAGAGGCACTAACTGCTAAAAGCTTCTCTTAGAGGTTGGAGCCTCAGGACCTTTCCCCAACCATCTAAAATTTTGACTGACTTGATCTTCTACAGATTTGGGGCCAGTAACTGGAGCTGTTATGGGCTGTTGTGTGCAATTGCTATGTTATATCATGAAGTCTGTGTTCTGTAGCTCTACTGTCCATTCTTCCAGCACTTACATTCCATCTAAAAAATTTCCTGAGCCTTGGGAGGGGAAGAGTTGTTTAGAGCAGAGCATTCAGAGTCGTTTATACTCAGGACATGACAACACATATATGCACACATGAGTGTACACACACACACACACACACACACACACACACACACACACACTTTGAGCAAGGTCCAAAGAATAAGTGATACGCAATCTTCTGTGGTTTGGAGGCCTCTGTCTTTCCCCTCACTCCCATGCATAGGGATATCCACATTCACAAATCCTTCCACATGTTACCTCACTATATGCAGACTGGCACCCCACCCTAGATGATGAGGTATTCATAAGCAGAATATGTGTCTTACTTAAATTTTTTAGCTGCACTAATTAGGGCAATGCCTTTGGCAAATAGTCACCAGGTGCAGAAAGGAAGGTACTCAAAAACAGAGTGGCCCTGCCAAAGGCTACATGGCTCCATGATGTTTCTAGGCTTCTTCAATCACCTTTGTTTGGAGTTGCTGGAAATTGGGGCACTTAGGGTTCTTTGAATCTGTAGATCAGGGACCCTGACCTACTCATGCTACAAAATTTGGAGATAATTTTTTATTTACTATGCAGACTTTGCTGTACATTACATGAGGGAAATATTTTCTTTGTTTTGAGATAGGGTTTTTACTATGACCCCCTAGCTAGTCTGGAACTCACTCTGTAGACCAGGTTGGCTTCAAATTTAAAGAGATTCCATGCCTCTGTCTCCTGAGTGCTTGGCATTAAAGGAGTGTGCCACACTGCCTGCCACATTAGAGAATTCTTGAATGTTCTCGTTTTCCTCTCAATCCCACCCTTCTACTCCCCAAGATATTAATACCAAAAGACTTTTCACAATTATATATGCTATGCATAACATTTACATGTTCACTGTGTATGCAATATTATGTGTATACAAGATAGTATCTGGAATGTCCCCTATGACCCATATCTTAAAGGTTTGGTCTCCATGATGCTATCACATAGACATAGACAGGTACCCAGGGTTGTTCTCCTGAAGTGCTATCAGAACTCTGGCCCCTTTCCATCTTTCTTTGCCTCCTTGCCATTGGAAGATGAGCAGCTTCTACTATGCATGATTATCATGACCTGCTGAGCTGCAACAGGCCTAGAAGCAGCAAGAGCAAGCAACCAGGAAACCCCTGCAATCATGGGCCAAAGTAAACCTCTCTCTTTTTATTTAAGAAAATGTCTAATTCATTTTACATACCAACCACAGATCCCCCTCTCATCCATTTTTCCTCAATCCACCCCTCCTCCCCTCTTCTAAAAGAATAAGGTCTTCCATGGGGAGTCAGCCAAGCCTGGTACATTCAGTTGATGCAGGACCAAACCCCTCCCCCCTGCATCAGGGTTGTGCAAGGTGTTCCTCCATAGGTAATGGGCTCCAAATAGCAGGCTCATGTACCAGAGATAGAGCCTGATCCTATTGCCAAGGGCCTTTCAAACAGACCAACCATATGCTGAGAGCCTAGTCCAGTCCCATGCAGACTCCACAGCTGTCTGTCTAAAGTTTGTGAGTTCCCACTAGCTTGGTCCAGTTGTCTCTGTAGATTTTCCTAACATGGTATTAATCATATAATCCCTCTTCCTTTTCTTTGACTGGATTCCTGGTGCTCATCTTGGTAATCAGATTGGTGAATACCCTAACTGTCATCATCTAGTAACTTATGGAAGCAGATGCAGAGATCCACAGCCAAACTTCTCTCTCTTTAAGAGAACCATTTAAGATACTTAGGTTTAGCAGTGGAAAGCTGACCAACACAATGTATATAATTATGTATTTAACAAGTATACAGCACCAAGCTATATAACACAAACATATGGCATAAATATACATTTATAACAGTACATATATAAATTTATATGTATATTATACAGGTATGCAATCACACTTTGTACACATACATTAATATGTGTATCTATGATAAAAACAAATAATATATGCATATGTATATATAAAATATCAATATTATATATGTGTGTGTGCAAATCACACCTTTACATTCAGATGAAGAGTTTTGAAAAATTGCAATAAATAACAGACACAGAAGTTTCTAAGTTATTAAAAACCTTTGTAAGAACTCTATGATGTCATTATGTCAACCTTTACTTCACCATGAGAAGGGTATGTGTTCCTACATTGACTTCATTCACAGCTATCTTTTCTACAAAGAGATGTATACTTCACTAATCATGGTAAAGAGATACAATTATGGAAAATAATAAAATGCTCATAATAATCAAATTGATTGAATAATAATATTTTGTTATTGATAAGTCCATATTCAGTAAGGTGTTACCCACATATGTCTTTGTTCCTATTTCTGTCTTGACTTCTTTTCCTCTATATCTATCTTGGATTTATGTAATACAAGTATTACAAGTACATAATATTACTCTTTGCCAGAATTGTCTTTTTAGTAGCACTGTGAAGTGGGCCACTGAACCACAACTTGGTAATGTTTCAATCGGCCAGAGGTTCCTGAAAGGAATAAGACTCAGCCATAAAAAGTGACAGTGTTGACTCACCTCATCTAGAGAGAGAGAGAGAGAGAGAGAGAGAGAGAGACCCTATCTTTGATAGAACTCCTGGTATTACTGAATTTGTTAAGAAGTTAATCTCAGATGGCTACATATGTATACTTCTTTTTATCTAACATCTCCACAATAGTGTGATAAAAGTAGAAAACCCTGGCTCCTGGTGGTCAGGAATGGAATGTGGGATGAAATCTCTCTTTTGAAAGAGGAAGTCTTGTAGTAGAACAGATTTGCATCTTAATTTTGGCAACAACTTCCCAAAGCTGTTGATACGATAAAATGGCATAGATCTTCCCCCATACAAACATGTGTGCACAGGAGAGTCCATTTATGGCTGGCAAAACTGCACAGAATCTGAGCTGTATCAGGGTCATTCTCAAGCACTGGTGCTTCACCATGGATCTCTTAGATGGAGATGCTGAGAGTGTATTGGTGATAACTTTGGCACCTCTTTCCTGAAAAATCTGTGTTCTTATTACTATTTCCAATGATGTTGTTACTCCATATTGGATGTGTATCACTAGCATGAAGGGTGTGCCTTCACCACAATAATGACAAGAAAAACAGAATGGGGACAGGGGTTCCAGATGAACACTCCTACTTGTACAGCAGGCTCACTCATCTGAATGTCTAAGAAATGCTATTATTTGATTGCCCAAAGGTGTCATTAGACATATATGGAGATGGTTGTTCTTCCTCCTTGATACTCCTGAGGGAACTATGCACTCAGACAGTGGATGCTTAGAATTTTATACTCTACAAGAAAAGAAAAACATAGCATTCATTTATTTCTATTCCTCAGCATGTTGGAATTAAGTACTTAGACCAACATGGCTATATGAATTTATAAAAGAACAGATTATGGCCAATGTGTCCTTTATTAAATTCATCACGGTAGAATTGTGATCTATATGTCAGGCAGGCACCATTCTCCTTGCTGCTTATAAATCCTAAAGTGAACAAGTCAGCAAGGTTCAGATTTCTTCAAGTCTGCACTCACCCAGTCAGAGCAATCCAGGAACAGGAAAACATCCAGGAACAGGAAGAATGTCATTTTACATAGAATGGAGTTTGGAGCTCAATTTGGCAAGATGATTAGATCTTAAAGTTAAAGGAAATGTTTTCAGTGACTTCTTCCTATTTCTAGTTTGGACAACATTGGTGCCATTTTCCAAGGATAGGATGCTTATTAAAGGGGTAGGTTATAAGAGTTTTATTGTAGGCACTTTTTAAGACTGAATGTTCAGCAATTCAAAGGCATTCACATCAGTGATGACAGCAAAGCCCTTCATACTCTGAGCCTCATGTCCACTGTGCTGACTCCATAGTTATACCACCCTTCATTTACTGGTCCTTTTGACCATCCGCACTATTCAAAGAGGAAACGCCAGATTGCCACACCAAGCTTGAAAGCAGTTCTTAAGGTGACTTCATTAAGTGCATGTCCCTTTTCTTCCTAATGACAACCCTGGGAATGGATCTTCAAAGAAGACTTGCTTGCTAATTTTTATGTAATTGCTAAGTGCTCCCACATCAACTCTAAGTACTAACTTTGCTGCCTCTGCTTCACAAGGGCAATTCCTATGGGAACTGGTATCCGTGTTTCAAAGCTTCCAAGAGCCCCTGTGTTGATTATTCAGATGTTGTTCTTTGGGCCTGATGAACTCAGGAAAAAAAAAAACACAGCCCCACTAGGAAGCCATTAGTGGGAATTGTTAGCTAAATGGTATTATCATGTGTCAAAAATAGAAGGTGTTTATAAACTGTAAAGTGCCATCAGATATAAGGCAATGATTATTTCAAGTTTCCAAAAGGGATGGAAACATTCTTTGAGAAAAGCCTTTTAATATTCTCAAATTGTCAGCATGACCTTTCTTTCAAATGAAAAAAAAAAGTTTTTATTTTCTTCTCTTCATGGGAAAACCACATGACCTTTCCATAAGAGCTCTGAAATGTCCAAGTTGACCACTATATATCATGCACAGGACAGCTGTGGCCATGCTCTCTGCTGGTGCTGAGTGGATGCCAGAGAAAGAGTTAAGAGAAATGACTGTTCACAGCAGCCCCTGTACAAAATCTTCTGGATACCCAGAGCCTCCCAAAGAAACCATCACACAGCTTTCCTGGGGATGGAGGGCCTTTACTGAAAATCTCTCCAAGAAGAGACATGGGTGGGTTACTCTGCTTCCTCCCTCAGGCCTCAAGTGGCTAGAACTAAGGGTAGAGGGGAGACCTTATTCCATCTTCTATAGGCCACAGACAGCTGGAAGAGACACACTTTCCATTGTTCATGTGCATCTCAGCAAGCTGGGCATGGGAGAAGCCTGTACAGGTGGCAAGGAGAAAATATTATTTTGAGATGGGAGAGCAATGCTACCTAGAATTTCAAGCTATTGGAAAAGGGCTCTAGTTGTCTCTCTGGGGTCTCTTTTCATTTTACAACCCATGGTGCATACATGTCAATCCACAGGCCTGCTGTAGGTCACTCATGCTGGGGACCTCAAGGAGAAGGTTAACCACTGGCATGAAGTTTTCTAAGTTACTCCTATAATGTGAGGGTCCCAAGTCATAACGGACTGAGAATGTGATGCTTGCAGGCTTTCAGGAGCTTTGGGAGAGAATGAAGGAGATGAGTTTTTCTACATTAGTTTTCTGTGAAGATTAGAGAAGCCAAGAAATAGAAAGAAGCAAGCTATCACACTTGGCAGTATGAAATGAACCAAGAAGAAATAATGGGAGTTCATAGCAATAGCTACCCCTGCCATCAGAAAGCCTCTCTCTCCTCTCTATCTGTTTTTAACTACACAAAACAATGCTTGTGAAATAAGAATTGTGGGGACAGCTACTTAGAGCAAGAACTCAGTGGCCATGAAAAGTTCCAACTGGCCAGGCAAGTGGGCCTCAGCTAATTCCACCATGATTGATAGCCACCTCACTGCTTTCCACACTAGCTCCACACAATTCTTTCATGGAAACAGGTACGCTTGTGAGGGTTTTCAACTCTGTAAGGACAGGCCTGGATTCCCAGGACCTGGAATACTCACCCTTTCTGTTTGGTTTTGTAAAATGAAGCTCTAACCTGAGAAGGCAGCAAAATTTTTCCAAAAAAAAATTAAATTTAGTCATTTGTAAAAGCTTTACTTATGAGATGATGGATATGTCTACTTTTAATGACCCAGAGAAAGTGATGTATCTTTTTCAGCCTGAAAACATGGCTGAGACAGATGAAATGGACTGTAACCATGTGGTATCTTCAAAACATACCAATGTGGTTAGTGATGTCTACACTCACAAGCATCTATTTTGAATCATAATCAAGAAAATGACTTGGTTTCTCCAACTTTGATAATTTAGTTTTATATAAGCTAAAAATTACCATGGTCTCTTCTTGGAAACTCAGTCACATGAGGGGTTTCCAAGGTTGTATTTGTTTATTTGTTGTGTTAAAGTCATTTTTCTTGTGACCTAGATCCATTCATGTTTCAATGAAATTCAGTCCATATGTTTCTAATTTATTTACACTTACTGTAATCCATCAAAGTGCTATTTAATAAGCTACTTAATGTCCAAATAGCCTTTGTCACAAGAAGCTCTGTGTGTGTGTATGTGTGTGTGTGTATTTCTTTCATCTTGTGGTTCAGGAAGCTTTGCTTTCAAACAAGGTTCTAAGTTTGGAAAAATGTGACCTTTCATTCCTCTTCTGCCTGTAAATTGGGCTAAGAGGAGTGAACTTGAGCAATTCCTTGGTGAATCTAGCCAGTTTTTATAAAGGAGGGGCATCAGGTCAACCCAGTGCCCCACTACTCTGTAAGCAGAGCAAAGAGATGGACTTGTTTAGAAGAGAAATGACAATATGCTATGCTTTTATTTGGGACTTCTGATAAACATCAAACAAATATTGAGTGCCAGTCATTTGTGCAAAAAGTGACCATAATTTGTGACTATAATTAAAATGCATAATCTAGTTGCCAAGAAAATTGTTTCATGTACCTCTGTACAAGTATGAGTTCTACATATGAATTTTTCTGTGCACAATAATACATGCACATGCACATCTGCATACCCATGCATGTCTATATGTGTTTTTATGTTTCTACATGTACATCACAGCGTGCTTGTATGTATGTCTGTGAACCTGTCTGTGTGTGTGTGTGTGTGTGTGTGTGTGTGTGTGTGTGTGTGTGTTTATTTCTTGGCTTTTGGCTAAGATCAAGTTTGTCTATAGTGTTCATATATGTGTATCTGTGTATATGTTGTTGTGTTACTCTTGGTAGTATACATTAGGGATAAACAGAGCAATTGGCTTCAAAACCAAATTGCAGCACTGTTTTTTCAAGTGCTTGTCAGCACCTTCAGTTGATTTTGCCAAAGACTCCTTCTTCAAGCCCTGCTTTGCAACCTACTGCTTTCCCTGCCCTGAACAATCAGATTTTCCTAGTGAGAACAGACTCTTGTCAGGAAGCAGAGACTCCTAGCTGCCATTCAACCAGTCATCAGGAAGCAACTCCACACAATCACATAGAGATACATTATAAAAAAAATCCAGCCCACATATTAGAACAGAAGGGAAGACATTTTCACAAAGTGCCCTAAACAGTTCCACTGTGGTTTTCTAGGGGCACAAGTCAGAATGAACAGGAAACTCCTGGCTTTTGCAGACTCTAGCTTGCATTGTCCAGTCTTACAGTTTTATGCATGTATTGTTGAACTAATCCAATACACATGTGTGGAGAGCCTGAGTTGTTGATCAGGTAGCAAAGTATATAAAAATAAAATGATCTCCTTTTTTACTGAAGTTGCAGAGGGTTTACTCCTACAAATGTACAGTGTTGAAGAAGAAATGTTCTTACCAACCAATACAGAAAGTTCTGGCAATTTTAGATTCATTTTGTTTGGGCTTGATAACAACTCTTTGAAGCAATGTTGGGACCTGAAGTCCAGCCAGGCTAAATAGCTTGCCCCAAATCATGCAAGTGTTTCCAAGAAAAGTTAAAAATTAGTCCCAGATCTCTCACTCTGTGTTATCTCACTACTTGCAAATTCTATGAGATTACAGAGCAAAGGCAAATTAGAATGGCCTCAATTTGAGCTGTCAGCTCCAAAAAGCCAGTTGGTCCATAAAAAGTTACTGTAGCACATGAAGTACTTCCTTGAGTTGAAAATATGGGACCATTTGATGCTACTGACTTTGATCCTGCAGGCAATTAGGATGGGGTCAGTGAGCAGGCTGTCTAGTAAGCCTTACCTGGACCAGTAAATTCTAGCGTTGGTGCTTTATTTCGTCAAGGAAACTTGCGATTCTCAGCAGTCATGTTCCTTCATCAATGGTAGATGTATCCTCACATTTTTGAGGGACCGTTTTAGTCTTTTCCATACTGCTCTAGCAGCATAGGTTCTACATCATCACATCCTACAGTGAGGATAGTAATATGGAAAGAAAAAAATATGTGTATACACTGGACTTCTATATATACAGTCTGGACTTTTATATATACAGACTTTTATACAAACAGAAGGACATACATATGTACATGTGCTGTGTATTTACTAGACACCTGAAATTCTATATGTAAATATAAGCATTCTCTATATCATAAAATATTTCTACCCTTTAAAATGCCCATATACAGTGAGGTATCCATCCTGGGTTCAAGCCAGTAGAAAGTCTTTATTAGACAGCTGACAACACTAGGTGTTTGGGACCCACATTGCAGCCCTGAGCCTTTCTCAAGGTGGGCTTTTAAGCACACAAACCACATCCTGGGTTGACCGAACTCTGTTAGCAAAAATAGTTAGCCAGAAGCAGAACTACAGAAGTCAAAAGGTAAGATTAGTACATTTAGGGACTTTTTAGAATTATGGTCTTTGAAGGATTAAGTCGTTGTTCTTGTTTTGGCTGGTATTGAAGTCTACATGCTGGTCTCCAAAGCCTGAATTGTACTTTCATCATGGCATTCATTGGGCTAAAGTCTGGGGGCCTATTACAGAGATCTCAAATGCTAACTTCGTTTCAAATAATGACACAGTTTTGGTAACTATATTATAGTCTTGTGGTGTACACATTTACTACAAAAGTACATACATATGTATACACACATATAGATAGATGATAGATAGATAGATAGATAGATAGATAGATAGATGATTGATAGATAGATAAATAGAGGTTTGTAAAAGAAGTAAGGGTAATTGGTTTTAATGCAATGAGAGAAGATGGTTTCCTTACAAGTGCTAATATTACTTCATTCATATTGGTAATTATAAATATTTCCAAAATGGAAAAAAAATCCCAAAATTTAAAAAGTTAGTGTTCTTCAACAGAACACCTCAGGATTATTTTTTTTATTCCTATTTTTGGACACTTAAAGCATTGGGGCAGATCATCTAAACTTTAAACCTTTTGGGGTTAAGGTCAGAACCAAAGAAAGGTTTAAGTGAAGAGTCCAAGGAGATGTTATTTGAAGCAGAGACCAAAATGAGCTTGGAGGGGAGTTGTATTCATTTTATTTATAACAACATGCCCAAAAGCAACTGGTAAATGAAAGAGTTTCTTTCATCTCCCAGGTCACAGTCCATCACCAAGAAAAGTCAGAGAAGGCAGTCCGGGAAGGAACCTGGAGGCAGGAACTCAAACAGAGACCACAGAGGAGCAATACTTACAGCCTTGCTCCTCAAGACTTGTTCAGCCTGCTTTTTTATACAACCAAGGACCATCTGCCAAGAGTAATTTCACCTCAAATGCCCTGGGCTCTCCCATATCAGTCATTAACCAATCTAGAAAATGTCTCCAGAATTGCTCATGGGCTAATTTGATAGCAACATTTTCTCAACAGAGGTCCCCTTTTCCCATGTGATTCCAGCCTTTGTCCAAGGGACAGAAAACAACTAAAACAATGGACCAGTCATTTTTTCAGCCCATTCAGTTCTCCAGGAGCCTGAGAAACCATGAATGGCTTCTATGGTGAGGTTGAATTGTGTGATAGTCCAGAGATCGTGAGCTGTTAAAGAGACTAGCAGAACAGTGTAGTGAATATTGATGCTGTCGTTTGCTTAGCTTTTTTTGAAGGCTCATTTATTCACATAAATATTTATGCTGAAACCCTTTCTATTCCTTCATCTTGAAGGTTTATCCCACAAGAAGGCCTTTGCTAATTGGTTTTAGGCAATATCTGGAAGGATGTCCCCAGTCTGTGTCTCAATAAAAAGAATAAATATGTCATTTACAACCTAGCAGAAATGAAAAAGAAGAAATAAACACTTCATTTAATTTTTAAAAGTTTGTTCAAAACTCCCTAATTATAATGAGAAACTTAAATATTGCTCCAAAATGGTAGGGAGGCTATCACTTGTCGTTAATGATTATTTTCTAAGTGGGTCATCTTAACTAAGTTTAAACATCAGTTACTAATTTTCTAATATAAACAAACAGAACTTTAAATGGTCTATGGTAGATGTAAACCAGATGTACAAAGAGGTGGGAACGGTGCTGAATGAGTCAACGCTTGCTCCAGAAGAGGGTTCCCTGGCTGTTTAGAAGTACAATATTGTCTAACTCACTCTGCTGTTTTATTTATTCACAACCCTGAAATCTTACCCTAGCTCTTCTTCTTTCCTGGTGGGAAATCTATTCCCCATAGTTAAGAGGAGATAGCAGGCGTGGGAACAGATTTCCCTAAGATTCATTAGAGAGACAACATCACCATAGAGAACTTCACAGTTTACATTCATGAAAATGGAACTGGGCACAACTGTACTTAAGGAAGATGTGGGGACAGTCTAGGAAGGTAGTTGCAGAGATATCCTTCCTAAGTTATCTTTCTTTTCTTTTTTAGATTATAGCATGATTACATAATTCCCCCTTCCCTTTCCTCCCTCCAAACCCTCCATCCATACCCCTCTTTTCTCTCTTTCAAATTCATGGCCAAGAGAAAACTGGCTTAATAGGACTCCAACATAAGAGTAAGCATCAATGTGACGTGGATCTTGAATCCCCTCACATACAGATTCTGCCACTCGTTGTGTTGTGTTCTGAAAGCTACACATTCTCTTTTCTAAGGTGTCAGTCATAGCATCCCCATGCAGTGCACTCATTGAGAATCAAGGAAGTCATGTGAACACTTACTATATGTCATTGTAGTAAATTGCCCTTGGTAACTATAAGGTTAATTATCTTTTATAAGTCACACAGGAGGCTAAAGAGTTGGCTCAGGGCACTTGTTCTTGCAGAATATCCTGGTTCTGTTCCCAGTGCTGATGAGGTAGCTTCCAACCACGTGCAACTCCAGTTCTATGGTATACAATGCATAGTCTGACCTCTTCAGACCACAGGTATGCGCACGCACACACACACACACACACACACACACAGGCATGTGCACTCATACAGGCAAAAACAATCATACACACAAATGAAATAAATAAATCTATAACTATAAACAAATAAACTAACAAATAAATAAAGTCACAATGCAAGATCATTCTCTGGCATCATCATGAAGAGTCCCTGTGAAGATCAGCGCCCAGACAGACTTCATTCTCAGACTAGAGCAGTCAAAATGCTTCACATTGTGCAAAAGAAAACCTGCAAAATCAGGGCTGAATGGATGCCATAGAATGAGACAGCCATCCCCTAGTAACTTCATTCCCGATGGAAACCAGGTTTTGTTTTCTAGCTCTGTGGTCATGGCTGTCACTGTCCTTATCACTTTCCAAACCTCAAGTAGCTCAAAATCAGGCAAGTTATGAAAAAATGTTTTCTGTGTACAAAATCTACTATTGTTTTCTGTACATTATACCTTTGTGGCTGTCTCTTGGAGTTAATGGTATTTGGGCACAGTGGTTGGAATGACTGTGTTTTCATGTCATTTACTTCTGCCTACAGCCAATGTTTTTCTAAATGTCATTACTAGATCAGCAACCTGCCTTTTACTCTGGAGAATTTTGAAGTTCTGTTCTGATATCTCTAGCACGTGATGATGGTCTTTTCTAATATAAAATTGAGTGTGATATTCAGATTCAAAGAGACCTGTCTTTCTTTTAACAGCAACCTTTTATTGGAAGTAGAGTTGCTTGCTTCTCTAAAGAGAGAGCATAAATCTTCTCTGTTCATGTTTCCTATACGCTCACTGGCCCCCTTTTGTCTATGCTGGCATAAGCCTTCCTGTCAATCTGTCTGCTGGTTCGCAAAGTTGGAATAAGACACAGGAACTCCCAGCAGCACAGCAGCCAGAAGTGTGTGTCTTCCATCACACATCACTGCTGTAGCATGTGTAAACAGATCCATTTCCCTTGATTATTTTTTGGCTCTTTGGGAATGATTGATGTTTCCTCTTTTGCCCGGAAATATTGCTTCCTAAAATCCTGGAATTCCTGCTGTTTGATATCCACCTCTTGTTAAAGGGCCTAAGTCCTCATGATGTGAGGGAGGGAACAGCTTTGCTACTGAGCTCAGACCCCCAAATTACAGATAAGGAGATCTGCTCACTGCACTCTATGGTTGTCTCTGTCTGTCTTTCAGTTTCCCAGAAAGCAAAGCCCACCTATATGTTACAGTACAGATTTGTATCTATGTGATATGATATATAGATATGTTGTTACTCAATGAGTAACTTTAGCTCTGAGCCTCTAAAACTCTTTTTCATCCAAATTCACATAATTAACACCCATCCACTAATCCAGTCACAATTCTGTGTTTTTTAGTTTTGGGTGAGAGATCCAATTTCTCCCAAGGTGTGAAGTACATCAAGGCCATGCATGTACCTAGGTGATGAAGAAACCAGATTTGATTGGATCCCTATTTCCTGATAAATAGGCTTTCAGGTTGAGCTGAGACACCACTATGCCATTAGCTTCATTTCTCCTTTTTATTTATCCTCCTGCTCCCTTTTCATTCCCTGTCAGTTTTATTTTATTCTATTTCGTTATGAAATGCACACACTCACACACACAAGGAGGAACATATATAATATCTATATCTTACTCTATTCCATCGTTGTCTAATATATAGCCCAGACTGGATGTTTATACAGAACAAAAATATATTTGTCACAATTCTGAAGACTGAATGTCTAAGGTCAAGGTTCCAGTGAGCTCCATTGTCCAGTGAGGTTTGCATTCTGCTCGTGAGATGGCACCTAATGCCACATACTCTGGAGAGAAGAAAGCTGAGTCCTCATAGAGCACAGGACAAAGAGAATAAACTCCCTGGGCCAAGCCCTTTAATAAGGGTAACTACTCCCATCATAAACTATTTTTTATGATCTAACAGCCCTCTAAAGGTCTTTTTTTTATAACATAATTCTTTACTGATTCTTTGGGAATTTCATATCATGCACCCCAATCCCATTCACCACCCAGTCCCTACCTATATCTACCCATCACTCTCATAGTGTCCCCCCAAAATACATCTCTCTAATTAATTAAAAATTAAACAAACCAACTTTCTCCTTTTCAAGGGAGACTTGAATGTTGGCTATCACATCCTTGGGAGATTAGACTGTGAAACCCATTTATGGTGATGGCAATATCAGAGCACTTAGTAAAAGTGAGCACAGAGAATGAAACACCCCACACTGAAGAAAAATTACATAACAGCTCATGTCCACATTTCCCAGGAGACAAGCTCACAACCATTCATACCATCAAAATATTGAAACCATCATCACTGGACCTTTACCTAATGTCATCTCAGATATCCTGCGGTTGCTCCTACCCATGGAGATCCTCAGTTATCATTTCACAGGACCAGTCTCTTCACATGCCCCAGCAGGTCATAGATGGGGTAGTTGTTAAGGTGGGTCTGTGTGGTATCTGCCCTGGTTGGTCTGGACTACTGAGGGGTGGAGTCAGCTCTCCTAGGCCCTTGCCATTGTGGCCAGATCTCCCACACCAATAGTGAGGGCCTTCTCTCTTGAGTGCATGGTGGGGGAGCATGGGAATGGGGGCTGGATCTCCTAAGAGGGATGGGGGCAGCTCTTCTGCTGCAGTTTCCAGTGAGGAGCAGGGCCAGCTATCCCAGGGTCATTGTGGGGTAATGTAACTCCATAGGGCCCTCAGATTTCAACACATATGGTTCCTATGAGCCCCTGTGGTAGCATGGGCCATGGACATCAATACAGACCCAAGCTAAAGCAGGACCAGTGGCATATTAGCTTCTATAAAGATATCCTCCTGCTCTGAGTGGTATCCTGCTTAATTTATTTTTGTGTGATATTGGTTGATATACTTTGTTATCACTATGACAATTCAGTATTTTTCATTATGATATTTGTATCTTGTGGACAAAATTTTTCTTTGATGCCATGAAGAAATTCCCCTACATTTTCTTCATGGACTAAATGTTCATATGTGGAAGTAAACACTTTAAACTATCTAGAAGTATTTTTATACTTGAATCAGTGAAACACATTTTGGTAATATTATTTCTTATTCAAATAAAAAACACAAAGCTTTCATTATCTCAGAATGTAGTCTCTGCTCCTTTTTGATTTTAAGTAACTATGGATAATTTTGAACTCTGTATTCTGTTTGGAATAACTCTCTTTCAATTTCTGTCATATTAACAAAAACAGCTCTCTACCTCTTTCTGTTATTAGGAGCCCATTAAAAACACTAACCACCATATCTAAGCATACAAAATACTTTTGGACTTTAAGAAGATTCACCATGAATTCACAAGTGGCACTTTTTCCCATCATTAAATTTTCATAAGACTATGCACCCCTCTACTTTCATTAAGAATACTTTAGTTTCTTGCAAAAACTATAATTTTATTAATACACTTTGTACCAGTATTTATTGAATATCCTTTTGTGAACTTTAGAATTTTATTATAATTTTAAGTAAGACTCTAAATTTTTACAGTTACATTTTAAATTTATTCAGTTCATCTTGTTGGTGAAAAAGGTTTTCTCCGATATCAAAACACAAGTCTTTGGATTCTTATAGGAAACTACTATGCAAGAACTTTAGCATGCTCAAGACATGATATGTTTTTGATTCATTGCTGGATCTGGTATTTTAATGTTGAGTATAGATTTTGCCTGATTTCTACCTGCTTAAGCTAGTTACAAACTTTCTTCTTTTTAAGACACCAAATCTCTGCCCTGATGATTAGGTGAGACAGGCACTTACGATAGGAACAAAGCAAGCAGATTCCAGACATTTCTATTCCATATTCTTCAGCTTCACAGTTTGGAATGAAGCTAAATTCAATGGCTTGGTCAGCAGATATCTGATTTAAAATAGATGGTCTTGTGGGTTTGAAGTACAGCACATGGAGTGAAGCTTTCTCGATAATATAAACAATATCTCATAATGTTTAAGGGTTGATCTGTCTCATGGTAGTTTTCCTGCTACAGACCATTCCCAGCTGCTTTGTTTTGTTAGAGGTCCATTTACAATAGGAAACTCTTCTTCCATCACCTTGTAAAAAAAAATCACTAGTGTGAAATTGCTTTGTCTTCAACTGGAAAGTTTGATGTCATTTTTGGTTTATAGTAAAATGTTTATAATCGAATCTTAACTTATTGTTACCTTGTATTATGATGTTTCCCCTGTTTATGAGTTATATACTTTTATTTCTTCTATTAAGTATTTGGAATGCGCTCATTTTCTTTGGCCTGTAGATACTAACTTTGAAAACTATCTACTATTCTTTTTTTCTTATTTTTATGCTGTGGAACTTTTAATATGCATATTTTTCCTGGCACAGTATGGTTGAAAACCATTTTCACCCTCTCTTTATACAGCAATGCAAGAGACTGGGTATTTGAAATACAAATGCTCCTGTCCTAATGTACAGTTTGCAAGTTCTTAGCATTTTAACTTCATATTCTTTTCTGACCTTATAAGTCAGTAGAATTTTTAGGACATGTGTTTAACCTAACAAAAAGCTGTAACTTCTGAATCTGAGGCCCAGGGATCGTTACAGAGGATGGAGAAGCTAGAGGAACAGGAAGTTTGCTATAAAATTATGTCTCTTAAAAATATTAGGGAAGGGCTGGAGAGATAGCTCAGCGGTTAAGAGCACTGGCTGTTCTTCCAGAGGTCCTGAGTTCAATTCCCAGCAACCACATGGTGGCTCACAACCATCCGTAATCAGATCTGGTGCCCTCTTCTGGCCTGTCAGCAAAACACTGTATGCATAATAAATAAATCTTTAAAAAATAATATTAGGGAAGTGACACCCATGATATCTCACCAACATGGCTGCTTAAAACATGACCAGAGCAAGATGATACCAAAGCTACTATGGCTGGGGAAAGGTCAGGAAGCCTCAAACCTAGACAAAAACTACAGGCAATTAATAGATGCTGAGACCAGAAGAATGAGCTTTCCCTGGAGAAGAACTCATCAAATGGTCAGCCCTGAACACAGTCATACAAGTAACATGATATAGTTAGAGCATGCTGTATTTCTATACTTTAAAGTGTATATATGTAACAATAATTAAAGAGAAAGAGGTCATGAATTTGAAGGAGAGTGACAGAGAATAAGGGTGGAAAGGAATGGAGGCAGGAAAGGAAGGGGAATAAGTGGCATAATTTTAGTATAACCTAATTTTTAAAAATCCTGTTGTAGAACATTTTCCTCTCTTTATAAAACCTTAAAGGAACCTGAAGACTTTAAATGCAATTATGTTATTCTTCCTTTAAGGCCTCCACATTTCTAGTATTGTGGTTTTGTCCTATTTTTTGAATCCTAGAAAACTAGGCGTTATCCTTGTGTTGTGGATTTGGATTTACATTTAGGCACATGTCTGCTGTGTTCTTTGTCTAGTACTTTTCCCAGCTCAGCTGTTCTGTCTGAAGTTGTTTACTTTCTGTCTTCATGGTGCCCAGGATAGAACCCTGAACCTCGTTCACTGTTAAGCATCGGGGTCTGCACTGAGCTTCACCAGAGTCTTCCTCATGAAAGGTCCCTGGAGACCGTCTAGTGGTGATGCTTTTCCCCATGGCTATCGGTCAGCACACGTTCTTACTTTCTCTGGTTCCAGAGGCTCTATCCTCTGGGCTAGTTTGTTTTCACAGAATATTGAATGTATTTTAGTCTTCTGGCTCCTGTTGGGTGTGGGAGGGACTCTGTAGTTGTTATGTACTGAATTGATTCATAGTCCCCTCATCTTCCCCTCTGACTTACTGAGACATCACCTCTGCTTTGGTCCTCACATACACATTCTCATTTGTCCTTTCATTAAAAAATACCCAGCATCTTCTTACTGCATCATGTTTAGTTTCCTCAATCATTTTATTTGTTTATTTATTTATTTATTTATTTATTTATTTATTTAGGCTTTATTGAGACAGGGTTTCTCTGTGTAACAGCTCTGGCTTTCCTGGAACTTGCTCTGAATACCAGTCTGGCATTGAGCTCATAGAGATCTGCCTGCCTCTGCCTCCCAAGTGCTGGGATTAAAGGCATGTGCCACCACTGCCAGGCTTTTATATTTTTTAATAAAAAATATTATACAGTATGCTCTTATATTAAAGTTTATTAGATCTTGATATATTTTAATCTGTTGTTCTAAGTTTTCAAATCCTACTTTCAGTAATTTTCTATTTCTACAAATTTTGTGTATTTTTTCTCTATTTGGCTTGACATTTATTCTGATAATTTACTGAACGTACTTTTTCAGAGTCCTCTGTCAGATATTTCAATATTAGAATGCCTTGAACATCTGGTTCCACTTTTTCTTTTCCAGACTGAATTTTATTCATAGATGTTTGCTGCTTCATATACTATGAAGCCTTTCTTTTTAATCTGTGAGTTCATTTTTTGTTGGAATTCTAGGGTTGGCCATTATTTCTGGCTCACTGACCTCTGTTTCTCTCTCAGATCCTTTCTTGGGCTTCCGACTTGTGATCAGACTTTGGATGACTTCCACGCCAACTCTCAGCTTGGGATTTTGTTTGTCTGAGGAAGACAGTATAACATCATGTCCCAAGCACAGCAAGGGCAGGGTTTGCAGTACCAATTCTCAGGGAAGACGTGTTTATTTATTTTTTTTCCTAATGAAAGGCTGGGCTGGGAACATTCACAGGCTCCACCCCACCTTCAGCAGCAGCTTTGTCCTGTGGACCAACTCCGACCTTCTGAGTCCCCAGTCTCAGTTCCTAGGAGGGTGCCTTCTCCCACAGCCTCCCTGCACGGGTCCTGTCCCTGCTGACTGACTCATGATCACATATATTTCTTGACCATCATCATGAAAGCTCTTGCTGGGCTCTTGGGCTCCACTCTGCTCATTTGGTGGTATCATGGAAGGGTCTCCCAGAGTAAAAATTTCTCGTACCTACTGATATTGGAGGACTGCTTTTGGTTTTGTTTTGATTGCTATTTTCTTTCTTTATGGTTTTAATTTCCATATTAAATCGAACACAGAAACTCATACCTATAGGTCTGCTTTGGGGATACACAGCTCTGCTGAAAGGGGTCTCTGGGACAGAGCTGGTTGTCCACACTTCCCCATATCCTCCGTGGGAAGCAGTAGACTGTGGTCAGAGCTCTTCCACACCACACTGGAGAACTTGCCTCCGAGTCTCTTCTTTGACACTGATGGAAAGAGATGTCCTGAAGTGCATGTTTGCTCTTACTTCCCTATAATATGACTGTTCCATCCATCTCAAAGCCTAGGGACCCAGTGACTATTAGAATATATTGTTAATTCATGGTTAATTAAAATGAATTGGATTTTCTCCTGCATTTCTCACATCTTACATGTCAGTGATGTCCCCTCACCTTTTCTTTAACACTCCCCTGGAAAACTGCACACAAAACTAAAAATCTTCCAAAAAGCAGTCCAAAGCTTGCCTGGGAGCATAAAGGAGGGTGGCTGTGCGGCTTGCTCTCAGGTAGGTTCTGTAGGAAGTTGTGCAGTACCTATGTGCTCTAATTCTACAAAAATAGACTCTAAGCATTGTGTTTTAAAGTGGGTAAAGCCATTTAGCATAAAAGATTCATGTTAAAATGGAAAATTACAACAGCAGACATCTTTATTATACATTTTACTGTGTTAAAAAGTCACTAAATCATTTTGAATATTTAAAATGAGATGAACCTGACATACATATTCAATACACCACAAACATGTACATATACAATCATATATGTATGTGTGTGTGTATATATTTATATTACACATATAGGTATATATATACCCCACAAACATACATTCACATATATACATATGCCCCATATACACTCTCATGTACATACACACACACTTGTATACACTTTCACACCACCTGATCAGGCAGAACACAAAGACATATCTATACATTTCCTCACTCATCATTTCTTCTGTCGGACAGAGAAAGTAGAAGCCATCAAATTGAATCTGTTTTAAACAATCCTGGGATTATAAACTTAGAAGCATATTGGCAAGGCTTAGAGAAATGACCTGAAAAGGTGGCTCAAGACTCCCTTTTTCATGGCTGTTCATAGCAGCTTGAGTTCCCACTGCTGACCTGCCCCACTAGGCAAACAACCAGGCTTCTGCACATCTACCAAGCAGCCCAAGATCACCCCATGTTATAAAGCAGACAACACAGATATCTGCTTTAGCCAAAATATGTCTGCACCCTGGAAAACTCATCTCCTATGGGACAAGGGGATCATGTAAGACGAAGTCACTATCTCAGAGAATAGAGATAAGGTTTCCATCTTGAACAATAATCACAAAAGGAGGCCAAGTGACTCACAGAAACTCAGTCTATAAAATAAAAGCTTTCAACGTCATTACTGTGTTACTAATACATTTGGGCTCTCTAAAGCACTGAGGTTTTCAGATACAGTCTAGAGGCATGGATATGAGAAGGAAGGAATCTCTGTGATGTATGTGGGGGAACATGAGAGGCACAGCTGGATCCAAATGGGGAATGTGCCAGATGACTCATAAGAGGACAATAGAGACAACTGTTTGCCATGCTGTTAAATAATTCTTTACTCATAAAATCCAGCAGGTGTTCCCCAAGACATCTTGGTACAGCTGGTCCAACACCATCCAAAAAAAAAAAAAAAACCTTTTACTGCTATGTGATAGAGTTCCAGACATTTGTTTTCAAGAACAACACATGTTTATGTGCTACTTCTAAGAGATCTTGTTTAAGAATGTCATCTTCCTCAAATTCTGATGGTTCTTTTAATATACAAGAATTCTCCAAAGGCAGTTGACCAAGTCAGAGTCATATAACTTAGCTTGGTCACAATGTTCAAACCATGGCAGATCATTGGGATCTCTTCCCTGAGGCATTGCTTTTTAACAGAGGGAATATCCAGAGAATCATCAAGGCCTGCAACTGTCTCAGACATGAACTCTGTGTTGCATCATCTCATTATCTGAACAACACAATTGAGGAAAGGAGCCTTGGAAAGTGGAAGGGATGAGGCACATAACAGCTGAGCCAATGAATGGCTGCTCAGTATATAGAATATGATTGTAAAAAACTAGTCTATCTGTAGCTCTGAGGATTAAAGTCACACACACACACACACACACACACACACACACACAAGAAGAGAGAGAGACAGAGACAGAGACAGAGAGACTGATTTGGTGGTTAGCATGCTATAACGCATGAGCCATTTTCTTTCTTCTCTAAAGCCCAGGCTCCATTCTAGGCTCTGAGGTTCTCAGTATCTATGTTCCTCCCTTACTATCCTCCTAGATGGCTTTGATTATAGGGGCTGAGGGACTTGAGAACAATTTCGGCCCTTCTTGTCTCCACCCTATGTCTCTTTTCCTGGCAAGCAGGCTCAGTCTGTCCTTTCTCAGTTGGAGTCCTCTCCTCCCCTTGGTGAAAACATCCCGTTTTCTCATTGCAACACTTTGGATAAAGTGTTCCATGTACCTTTTATAGACATCTGCTGTATATTTTTGTATCTTAATGGTGCTCATGTGTATTCTTTAGGTTTCTCCAGAGAAACTGAACAATGGGATACATATGTACACACATATATGTATGTAGACAGTTGGTCTTATCCTCCCATGGATTCTATATTTGTGGATTCCACAAACAATAGATCAAAAATGCTTGTAAAATGTGATTCTATACTAAACAGGCACATATTTTTTCTTGTTGCTATTCAATGCACAATAATCTGTGACAACCATTTACCCAACACATTGTGTTAATCACTCCAAGTCAGTTAGAGCTAATAGTGTATTGGATATCTCCAAGGAATCATGCAAACATAGCAACACTCTAAGGAAGGATACAAGCATCTGTGTAGTGGATTACCCATAGAGGGAGTCTTGGAACCAGGACTAGGATACAGAGAGACAACTATATATAAACAGAAAGAAAAATTAAGTGATGGACTCCATGGGGTTGGCTCATAGGACTTTGGGTGATAGCAAGTCTGAAATCTACAGTTTGGGTCAGCAAGAAAGAAACAGGCAGGATGTCTTGAAATCTTGAGGCAGAGTTACTGTTTCTCCAGGAGAGCTCTGATTTTTCTACTCAAACCTGCAACTGAATAGATGATACACTGTGGTGGATCATTTCCCAACTTGGAGTCAAATGTAGGTGAATGTAAATGTTAATAATAACATCCACTAAATGTATTTACAGAATCATATGGACTAGTGTTTGTGCACAAAATGTATTATGTCCCAGTCAAGTTGATGCATAGTATTAAACCTTGTGGCATGGACCCTCTATACTATCCCAGAGAAGTGGAAGTTACTCATAAATGTGTGTTATACAAGTTGGCCAAGTCCTATAGATGGTATTGACATCATGCTCAATCCACATGTTTATTTTTCATTTGCTTTGTTTTGCCAATGCTGGTTCGTTAAGCACAGCAAACCTTAATTCTCTCAGAAAAGCTAAACCTGGAACAGTGCAGCAAGGGACCTACATGTCTACTTCCAGACTCTGGGCTATAACAGGATGGCTGTATGTAAAGTCTAATAAGCATAGACCTTGGTGCTGATGGCAACTTGTGTGACTATGGACTGTTCTCTAGCTCTAACATACTTTCAGGAAGTGAGTCTGAGATGGGATTAGGCTATATCAAAGAACATGCCTTTGCCTTCTTCGAGTCCATGGTTCCTCAGATGCAGTCTCTCCCTGTCACCCCAGCTCTACTGTGCTGTTCGGCTTTCACATATGCAGCAAGCCATGTGTCACTTGTTACCTCCTATTTCTAGTAGATCTACAGTAATGCACATATTTCACCTAGCACAGCATGGAAAGTCAGGGATTCTGAACTGTGGCAGTTCAGACTTAAACTCAGTTCATTTTTTCAGGCTACCTTATTTTGGGGACATGGCACCTCCTCTTCATAGCATGAATAGAAAGATGATCCCAGCAGCTGATTAGGGTTCATACTAAGCCTCCAGGCCAGAGTTTAAGTGGACATGTCAGGAACATAAACACACCTGAGGCTGGCACTCAGTCTCAAAGCAAACACATCTCTTAGTTCCTGGACCAAGCCACCAAGACCTTCCCTTCTCTTTTCTTAGTTGTGTTTGATCACATAGGGATTATGAGAGTGAAGTCTTCTCTACTGAATAAAGGAGAGCAAGTGTTGTGAGGCTCTGAGTGGGTAACCACACTGCCTCCCAGCTGGTCCAGAGAAGTGCTCTGTGGGGTGGCCTTAGATGCAACTAGAAGTAGTTATTTATAACATCTAAGTACAGAAAGAATAGAGAATAAATAAAATAAAGATGTGACTGTAGTTAGAAGTTTCTCTATCCCAATATGACTGTTCATATAGCCATTTAGTTCCAAATAATCACATTATGGCTTATGTTACTTTTAAAGTGATTGGCCTATAGTTCAGGCTTATTACTTGCTAACTCTCTTCCTAAGCTAACCCATTATTCTTATCCATGTTTAGCTATGTGGGTTGGTATCTTTTCTTAGTGCAGCATTCTTATTTTACTTCCTCTGTATCTCTCCTGGCATCTGCTCTGCCCTTCCTCTTCCCAGAATTCTCTTTGCCTTGTTGTTCCATCTATAGTTCCTGTCTGCCTAGCTTCTGGCCAATCAGCATTTTATTAAACCAATACTTACCGTAACAAATATTTACAGTGGAAAGAGCATAGGCCCACAGCATGTAACTTAGGTCAGGTACAAGATTTAACCCTAGGAATGGAGGGTAACTTCTGAGTTTCTGCTGGTCACCAACTTTTACATTTAAAGTGTTAGTCCTTTCAGTTTAATATATGTATATATATATATACATATATATGTGTGTGTATATGTATGCATGTATATATGCACACAAATATCTAAAGTATATATTATAAAATCTTTATAGTAAATGTTCTTATGACTGTAAATGCCAATTTCCTTATAACATGAAAAAAATAAGCTAACTCACTTTTAAATCACAAGAAAACATTGGGAGAAACTATTGGTTGTTGTGTGTAAAAGGAAGGGCTTATGAGTCCTGGGAGACAAAGAAGGAAGTCAAACATTTATGCTTGGTAGAAGATGAGCTATGAGTGAGAGGGGGTGATCCAGGCCACTTCTGGATAATCCTGGAGAAATTGCCTCTAGGAAGTCATATTGTGGCTAATGAATCCCTTGAAAATGTCTAAGCATCTTTGTAAACTGAAGCCAAGGGGGAGACAACCCATGAGCAAGACAACAACCTCCTGATTCACTGCCCAGCTGAGATTTCAGCAGAGATCATAAGATCTCTCTTCTTCCCCTCTGGCCACTGTGTTGATGTGTATCATGTAAACTTTGCAGCTCCATATTGAGGGTACAACAAAACATCCACAAAACACATGGAAGGACGAGGGTGCTGCAGTGACTAGCTTTGATTGTTAAGTTGACATAATCTACAGTCACAGTTTGAGTCCCACTAGGCATACCTGCGGGAGACTGTCTTAAGTTAATTCACATCAGAAGACCCTGCGCAGTGTGGTTAGCACCATTCCCTAGGCCAGAATCCCCAACTGTACAGTAGTGGGAAAACGAACAGTAGAATAAGCAAGCAAATGAGCATAGATGTATTCATTTCTTGACTGTGGATGTGATATAATCAGCTGTGTAACGTTCCTGCCTTGACTACCCATCAATACCAGAATGCAACCTGGAACTGTAGTTGAAATAAGCCCTTTCTTGCCTCCTCTATCTTTTGTTAGGTTATTTTATCACAACCATAGAAAGAAAACAAGAATAAGAATTGGTACTGAGGAAGTGGGATAATTGTTAAAACATAAGTTGACTTATGGTTTTTAAGACTACTAGAAATAATTTGTTGAGAAATTTGTACATTTAGACTAGAAAATCCATTGAATGTTATAAACAGAGCTTAATGGGCTGTTATGGGGGATCTTAAAAGACAGTAATAGAGAATGTGGACAGTTGAGGCTTGGCTCATAGGATTTTAGATAGGAACAAAGACCTGTTTAAGAGAAACATGCACTATTCATATAATATTTCAACTAAAATTTGTGTGCTGGTCTGCTGTGCTTGCCAAATAGGTCACTACAACTGAAACGAAACCTCTCAGCTGCATTGGGGCATCTGGAAATTGTTTCCTGTGGATCAGTACACAAAAGCTTATATATGGGACTTTAGTGCTGCCCTGAAAAGTGAACCACCTTGTCTACATATTCTGAGTCATTTCTTCAGGAGGTTGTATGTCCACCTGTATGGTAATCACACAGATTGTTTCCCTCTGCCTTTAGGCAGGATGGGCCAGGTTTGATGCTCTTTGCTGCCTGTGAAGAGAGCCCTATCTCTATGCTTGTTACATTCACTGGAGTGAAAAGAATAGCAGTTACAGTTACCTGGGTAATTTTCTCACTGGGCACAAGTCTTAAGCATGTGGCTGAACCATACATTTATACTACACATTTTTTGAGCTGCTGCACAGTATGCCTCTTACTTTATGATGAACGTCACCATTGTGTTATGTCAATCTTAGATGTATGTAAAGATCTGAATTATATGTGTGAAGATTTACGTAAACACTATTCCATCCAACTGAAGTGCTACATTCTTGGAATTGAAGAAATTGCACATTTTTATGGATAAATAAATAAAATAGCAGGAAAAGATATGCAGAAACAGGAATGATGTATTTATATACATAGGTAAACTATGTTTCTTGTGTCTGGAGGATTCTTATATTTATATTAATAAATATTAATAAATACATTAATAAATATGGGGATGGTACTTAGAAGTAATAATTGCTTACTTTAGAAGATAAAATATTTTGATTACATCAAGGTTATGAAGTAAGAGAAGGTAACAGTTTACCATAAATCTGCTCCTTGTAAGCACAGAGCTGAAAGACTGGTCTGAGGCAGGGAAGAGAGTGATATACACTGTCAGGTCTCTAGAAAGCACCATAGCCTGCAGCACGCAGTGTCTCTTCTGTGGGCTAATATGAGCTTAGTTCCTGATTTAGCATCATCCTTAAGGCCTTAGTTTTCAATTTAGTTAGCCTTTATTTTTAATCCAAATCACTTATTTCCCTGGTGTCTCTTAATTAGGAGTTTCTTATACCATTTATAAATCCTTTTCTGAAAATGGTCAGTTTATGGTACATTAAAGTTTGTACATCAGCACAATTATTTTTAATATTGATTTACAATATAAATCATTTAGTGATAAAATCATTTGGTTAATGATGCATTGACTCTCCAAAAAGAGAAGTTCAGTGATGACTAAGTACATTGAAGGGATGCTGGCCCATCATCATGTGCACCTGACCCAGAAGATCAAGTTCAGTCTTGCTATAGTCTCATTCTACACAAATGTGTAGAAAGCATACCAGGTAAAATATTCTATTACAATTTAGAATAAAGAAATAGTTGTTCTTTTCTTAGGAGACAGAAACTTTCTGGTTTTTCATCTTAAGTTTCTTGACTTGTGCTTATTTGTACTGAGATGAGCATTCCTTCTTTGGAAATTCTGTCTCTGGACATGCTTTTTGAAGCTTAATGAGGCTATTGAAAAGTTTCATCACAAGCCATGCCTTGAAGGGGCTGATGCATTTGTGACTTTCCAGAGGCCAGAGACTTACCAGATAGTTTGTGTTTCACCTCCAATACATGCATAGCTTGCTCCTGAGCTCAGGGTTCCAAAAGGCAATGAGCAGTAGAGTTATCTTCAAAGTTGCAATCAGGATTTTTAGAAAGAAAAACACAATAGACATGTCAAGTAAAATTATGATGTGAAAATTGCTGTAATTATCAGGGATAACTGCATGTGAATTGGCATGTCCTCAAGGACAGCTCATTCTTGGCTCCATTTGTCTCCTGCTTTGAATCTGCGCATGGAAGCTCGGAGTGGAGAATGGCGAGTATACACATCAGAGGCAGGGGCTTTTCTTGTTTGTTTGTTTGTTTGTTCTTGAGTGAAAAACCATATAAGTTATTAGTCACATAAGAGAAAACAAACTCTATTGTTATAGTAATAGTTATAGCTATAGTTACAGTTATAGCTGCACTACAACTTTTAGTTTCTTTGCCAATCAGACAAGAATGAATGGACACTCCCTCGGGGGCTGGGTTCTGTTTTCTGCAGACCCCTTTTTACTTTGTCAAGGGAACATTCACTGTCACCATTCTGCAATCTTCTCCTCCACCACACACTCTATGAAGAATGGAAACCTCAAGTCCACTATGCTTTGCAGAGATTTGTATTGAAGAGTCAAGGAATGAGAAAAATCTGAAAGGGAAGACAGAAAGTTCTGGGAAAGGGTAGATGCTCAAGGGAATGTGCTCAGGCTGCTGGGGCAACATGAGAGAGATGCACATTCTAAAAAGAATGAGAAGTTGAGAAGTTTGCATCAGCAGAAGCTATGGAGATTCCGTTCTCTAGAAATACATGCAGGGATCATTGTAAATATTGGAGCCCACTGTAACCAGTCTCTACTTCAAGATGAGCATTTTATTTTCTTAGCCCATATTTTATCCCACAAAGTAACAGCTTTGGAGTCACTCTTGATTTTTATGCACCGAGTGGAAAATGAAGAGGAAACAGATAATAATGTACAATTAACAACTCTACATCAGAAAGAGTGAACTTTACTATGTGTAAAATTAAAACTGGACTACCAAAAGAAAGAAAGAGAAAATGGGAAAAGTAAAGAAATAAATGATTTGGGCATGTTGTGATTAAACAAGGAAGCCACTGGTGCTCTGAAAAGGTCCATTAAAAAGAATCAGAAAACCAGCCAATTGCTGGCTTACCTGCTAATTCCATGTGTGTATTTTATTTATTTTCATTGATTCTTTGTGGATTACACATTTGCATCCCAATCCCTCGGATCTCCATCCTCTCACTCTGCCTTCTGCCTTCTAGGCTCCCTCTGAGACAAAATAAAATGTGAAAGAAAACCCCAAAACCAGCCAAACAAAGCAACAACAAAAAGAATAATCTTGTGATGAAAGCTGTAGTGTGGACTCTTGAGTCACACAGTTTATCCATTAATTCATGCATCTCTCCTTGCAAGTGTTCATTGTCAGGAGTCAATGGTCTGATCTGAGACCTATGACTTGTGATATATCACAATAATGAGCTTCCCATGGGGCTTCTCTTGGATATCCTGTTGTTATCCCATCCTAGAGATCCTGCTGTTTTGGATCTGTACCTTGTGTCTTTTACCTGCTCCAAAAGTTCATAGATGAAGTGGATGTTAGGATGGGTCAACTCATAGCTCTGTTTCTGGGCCTGAGTGGTAGCTGGGTTGGTCATTTAGCCATCTTTCCTCATCATCACTAGCTGTGTTCTCCAGCACTACCCAGGCTAGCTTACTCAATACAATCTACAGCAAGGAGAAGAGCCAGTTCTTTTGTTCTCAGATTCTCAAATTCAGGTCCCCTCATTCACAACACCAGGGTTAGCTCCACTATTTTGCTCAGGGAAGGTGCAGGGCCCTCTCTCTAGACTGATTAGGAGGAATGGGGGGATCAGTTCTGCCCTTACTCCCTCAGGGCTGGCTCACCTGTGCCACTGCCAATAGGGTCAGCTCTAGTGTACTGCCTAGGCAGGGTGCAGGGCCTGCTTTCCTATGTGCTGCTTCTGGTGAAGCACACAGCTAGTTCTCCAATTCTCTTGATCCCAGGGCCAGCTCTCATGCCTACTGAAGTTAGTAAGGGGCAGGGTGGGAGGCACGTGTAACATGAGGTTTCAGACTGCCATGGTCTGGATCTGTTTACTGCCACTTATCTGGACCAGCAAACCCGAAGTCCCAAAGAAACACACAGGCACTTATATTAATTCCATGCTGTTTGGTCTATGGCTCAGGCATATTGCTAGCTATGCTCTTTCATCTTAATTCAACCCATTTCCGTTAATTTATCCTGCTACGTGGATAGATTGACTCTGCCCTCCTTCCCCAACTATGCTCTGATTTCCTTCCTACTTCTATGGTGCCTGCCATGGTCAAAACAGTCCCTTTATTTCACAGCATACAGAAAGATATTACCATATTAGGCATGTATATATTTTATAATATGTTATGATCTATATGAGAATTCATTGCATGTAGGCATAGTCTCTAATTACATGTGAACATACTATTCTGTTTCTACTTATCTTTGCTCTTTTGCTTTCTCATTTATTTCTTTAAAAGTATTTCAAATCCTTCCATAATCTAATCAATGCTTTTGCAGGTTCAGATAGCTAGACTGATAAACACACACAGAGGAGTGAGTGTTGTGGTGGTACTATCAGAGCCCAAGATGAGATGCTCATTAAGATTCACTCTATGAAGGCTGAAGAAGAGATTTCTCAAGGTTTCAGAGCAGCAACTATTCAATCTCAGCACCCACATGTGCCTCTCAACTGCAGTAACTCCAGATTGAGGGGGTCACATACCCTCTTCAGCTTCTGTAAGCATTGCATGACCAGGATACAAGACATACATGCAGGCACAACACTCCCATATATAATATTTTTATAAAGATTTACTCTATGTAATAGTAAGATTTATATTACATAGTACTACACAGAAGAGTGTTTTGATGAAAAGACCCCATTGGTAACAGTAACTGAAACTAATGACATTGGAAATGAATTGGTTAGGGATAGAGAAAATCTAATGTGATCTTGTGGATGACTGGATGACATGGTCCCCTTAAGACAGTATCTCAAAGTCCTGAGAGGTAGGTATTATGAATGCTTCCCAGACATAAGCCAGAGTCTTCCAGAGAAGTGGGAGGCTGTAGGTGAACCACAGTAATGATGAAGAAAGATAAGCCAATGAAACGGATGCAAAGATTGAGGTGGACAACAGTTTACAAATGATTCTCTTTTCTCATTTTTATAAATGCCATTCAAAAGAGATAGTACATTTGGGTAAAATACTCAAATGTTTGCTTTAAGCAAGACTGCCATTTTTTTTTAACTCACAGATACTACTTTCTAGAAATGGTTTGTATGTAGTAAGCAAATGTTGTCAGGTGATATAACTGTTATATCTTACTGTTGCTATCTTGCAAATTGTGGGTAACTTGTACTCTCCAAATCTCTCCAAACTGTATATCCTTCAGAGAGGACCCAGTAATATCTACCTATTTCTCAAAGGTTTTAGTTTTGGAGTAGGTGTGTGTGTGAGGGAGGGGGGTTGAGTGCTTTATGAGTCACTGACATTAGTATTAGAACAATTTGAGCTGTATAGAGTGTTTTCATCCCCATCCCTCTGAGAAACATGAGAATCAGTGGTACACCATACACTATGACCCTGACAGAGTCAAGAGTCTTGCCAGCCAGGCACTGAGACACAAGCATATGTCCTGGCTCTATAGGAAGCAGAGGGTTTAGGAACTGAGAGCCCTTGGTAGGTCTGGAGGAGGTAATGCCATTACAAGATTCATGCTGGACAAGGTTATGTAGCAGCTGGAGAAGATGGGTCTGAGGAGAAGCATGCAGTTTGGGAGAGCACAGAAGACTCTTCCAAGAAGTTGACATGCTCAGGCAGAGTGAGCCTCAGGGCATCAGGTAAGCCCGATGACAAGGCAGTTTTTAAAGAAGCCACAGGTTCCAGCATGTTCTTCGATGGGCAATAGCTTGGCTCTGGCCAATGAGAGGGCTACTGGTTTCTAAGAAGGTGAGAAAAGGTCAATGTGGAAGGCAACTGAGCTGAGACTTTCATATCATACTGCCTTAGAAAGACCTCCAGTGTTTCCCTCGATCTTCCAATGCTGAGCCTCAAATGATTATGTCATGAGGCCTGTGAGCATCCAGCTAGTAATGAGGCAGAGTCTCCTCAGTGAAGCTGAACAATAGGCTGACCAGTGACTAATAAACTCTAGAACCTTCTCTGGAGAGCCTGTATTGAAAAAAAAAAAAAAACAGGGGCTGGAGAGATGGCTCAGCGGTTAAGAGCACCCTCTGCTCTTCCAGAGGACCAGGGTTCAATTCCCAGCACCCACATGGCAGCTAGCAACTGTCTGTAGTTCCAGTTCCAGGCAAACACCAAGGCAAAATAAATAAATAAATAAATAAATAAATAAATAAATAAATAAATAAAGTTAAAAAAAAAAACCAGCAGAAACCACTAGAAGAGTCTAAGTACATAGTTACAAAGGGGCAGGTCTTTGAAGCCTCACTCCCTGAGCTAAAAACACAGTAAGATGGGAGATGCCAAGAAATTCCACTGGATGAGATATGGCAAAGTCCAGAGAGAAGTATCTACACCCGTGGCCTGGATGACAAGTGCAAAACAGCTTTAGAGCAGTGCTTTTCAAGCCGTGGGTCAAGATCCCTTAAGGGTCCAACAACCCTTTCACATTGGTTATTCACAAGGGTCATTGAAGACCATCAGAAAACACAGATATTTACATTATGACTAATGACTAATAACAGTAGCAAAATTATAATTATGCAATAGCAATGAAAATAATTTTATGGCTGGGGGTCATCACAACATAAGGAACTGTATTAAGGGTCACAGCATTGGGAATTTTGAGAAGCCCTGCTCAATCTGATTAGCTGTGATTTGATCACAGTACAAAAAACCAATTTGCATTTTGCTTCTGCAAGTCATGATGGAATGGTACAGCAGAAGAAAGCACTGGGATCTAACCAGTTGTAACACAAACTCCACTGTTTGCTTACTTCCTGGGCAAATCCAGTCTTTCTCAGGCCTTACTTTAGCACCTAAACTATGAAGACTATGATGTGTTTCAAGCCCACTCAACAAGGCCCCTCAGTTGGGATCACTGATTGCACCATGCTGATAGGAGGCCATCAGCAGTCTCCAGAGGGATGTGCCCCCACAGGCAGGTGGACCAGAAGCTCTTCTATGGTCCAAGAGATTGCCTCTGCCACTATTCCAGCTGAGCCCACAGCTAAAGTGCAGGAGAAGAGTTGCGTTAGACAAGAAGGAAACACAGCTGGGGATTGCTCCTAACTGATGCCCAGGCCTGTGTAGAGAGGAAGGCAGAGTACTGCAGAGTACACCCAAGTGCAGTTTTAAAGGGTAAAGGTAAAACATGGTTGTGGTTGTTGTTTTAAAGCATTTAATGAACAATAATTAAGGAACAAATGGGAGGGCTGGAGAGATGGCTCAGAGGTTAAGAGCACTGACTATTCTTCCAGAAGTTCTGAGTTTAATTCCCAGCAACCACATGGTGGCTCACAACCATCTATGATGAGATCTGGTGCCCTCTTCTGTATACTGTATGCATAATAAACAAATAAATCAAGAAAGAAACTCATCTCTCTTTAAAAAAAAAAAGAAAGAAAGAAAGAAATGGGAACTATATACAAGGACTCTGCCTTAATGAGCCTTGGTATCTGAAAGGGAGAAAGAAAATTAAAAGATATTATTATTGTATTATTATTTGGGTATGGCAAGACTGAGTATTGTAGAATATTATTTTAAGGTGTGTTACTTGTTTATGCTACGTTTATTTAACTCTGTGAAGCTGTGTTACTTTGCCTGTCTAAAACACCTGATGGTAATAAAGAACTGAACGCTAATTGTATTAGATTCTGGCCTAGACTTTCTGACTTAGCCTTGAGGTTCTGACCCACAGACCTGCAGACCTGCAGAAACACACAGACTTTTGCATTAATTTTACACTCATTGACCTGGGGCCCAGGCATACAACTTGTCAACTCCTTCATCTTAATTCAACCCATGATTCTTACCTTGCTCAGCCATGCGGCTTGGTACTTTTTCTCAGCAGCATTTCAACTTCTTTTCTCTGAGTACCCAAGTGTCTCTGCTCCATTCTTCTGTTCACAGGGTTTTCTTAGTCTGGTAGCCCCACCCACACTTTTTGTTTTCCTGTGCCCAACTAGATCTTTACTAAATCAGGAGACAAATATTTACAATGTACCAACATAATCCCACTAAGCCAATAGCAAGGCAGGAGAAAGGATGGGCGGCAGGGCTGGCAGGCAGAAAGAATATATAGAAGGAGAAATCTGAGAGGAACAAAAAAAGAAAAACCAAGATAACAAGGAAAGACAGATGCTTGGGGCTGGTGCTCAGACCAGTCACCCAGCCACACAGAGTGAAAGTAAGATTACAGAAGCAAGAAAAGGAAAAGCCCAGAGGCAAATGGCCGATGGGATAATTGAAAAAAATCTGGTTAGAAACAAGCCAAGCTAAGGCTAGGCATTTATAATTAAGAATTAAGCCTCCAATGGGTGACTTATTTGGGAGCTGGATGGAGGTCCCCCCAAAGAGTAAAAAGTAAAAACAAAACAACCAAGAGATCAAGAGACACTGACTTAGAGAAGTTCGTCACTCACAGAACAAGATGGAAAAGACACCACTCCATGCAGGGCCATTTGGGAGGCACCAGGGACCATTAGAAGTCAGGGAGACCTAGGGACTATTACTGTGGCCTCTGCAGAAAGGAATGGGTGAGGCAGGTGTAGCAGCAGGCTTGTGCTTTGCTCGTTTGGGTAAATGGGGATTCTCTGAGGATAAATTGTGTTGTCTGGTGTCAGGCCACAGGTGGTTAAGGTAGCAAAGAGTGGCTAGCCTGAGGGAGATCCAGAAAGGAGGTAAAGGGCTAGGGCTGATAGCATCCCAAAAGAAAAGCACTGCTGAAGACAAACTTTTTTCTGTCTCTAGAAATTGGCTACTATCCGGTAGAATGGTCTCAGGAATTCACGAAGCCCCGGCAATAGCACTGTCTGAATAATTCAGTTAAAGAGTCTGTCTTTCTGCCTGCTAAGCCAAAGGTGCCAGAGTGGAAGTGGCTGCTTGGTTGGGAGGTGGCCCCAGAACTGTGGATGAATGTATACACTTGAGTTGTGACTAGTAAGGAGGGGAATGGGAACTTTGAAATTTGGGTGTGGGTTTTGAAGGAAGAACCGTGGGGCCTGCTGGATATCTGTGGGTGTGAGGAAACGTTACTGCAGGAAACGCAATAATAAAGACCGGTCAAGAAGAGGAAGAGGTGGTGTGCGCCTGCCTGCTTCCCTGAGAACTGGGACAATGATCAATAAAGTATCATCTTGACCCACAGAGAGTGCAAGGGTGACTGCCCTGCTTGCGTCAGGGATGCTGTGCTGCGTGCTGGTTCTCAGGATTGAGACTTCAAGGTGACCTCAGGATTCATACAATGAGCAGGAAAAGACGTCGAAGGCAGGATGTCACAGGGTTGTGAGGAAACTGTTAAGTTATTCTGAGGTCTTGCTTACATTTCCCGCCCCCTGGAAAAGCCTGTTCCCAGGAGCACATCAGAACTCTGGCAAATATGCCTGGATTTACTGCAGAGCCACAAATACATTTTACTCTGTCCAGAGCCCTGGAACTTCAGGAAAGCCCTTTTTCCCACAGACGCCTATTGCTCCAACAGAAGGTGTGAGAAGTGGCAGGCTTTAAGGAAAGGTGATTCATGAGTGTTCCTCCACCAACGCCCCACATTGTGAACAACCTCAAAGGCTACTGAATAAGGCAGATGCTCCTTGGCACTCCTTGGAGTTAAAGGTCTAAGACCGTGTTTCCGACCACACCACCATAATGTACTAGAGCCACTAAGCAGGGCCACTCATTGTGAAAAAACATGCAAAAGGCTGACCTATTGACTCTTCATTCTCTGCCACATTAGATAAACCACCTTTTAGTCCAAAGTGATTGCTTCTAAACTGATTGTCCATTGTGAGAGAAACCAAAGCCAGAGATCAGATTAGGAAAAAACTAACAACAAACCCCACACTGTTCCTCTCTGCTACAGAGCCTGTGTTCAGAAGGAGCCATAGCAAAGGGAAGAGATGCCTGAATTTCCATATTTATGGAAGACACTTGTTAGTGTGCACGTCTAAATGCACAAAGTCTGCATATATGTCATTGTACATCATACAATGTGTGCACAACTGATAAATTCAAATTATCTGAAAAAAATGATGCACGAAGTGCACTGTCTGTTTTTGTGTGGTGAGAAATATATGATGTAAGTGGTATGTGTATGTGTGTTTTCATGTGTATGGTGTATGACATTTCTGATAGTTGTGAGTGGTATTCCTGTGTATGTCTGTTTTGTGCGTAGAGAATATAACCTATTGTGTGTGGAATTTGTGAATGAGGTAATTAATGTGAGTGTGTTGTGTTTGTAGTGCATAGTGTCTGTGGGTGTGGTATGTGGTGTCTAATATTTAGTGTGGTGCTTGTGGCTGTGGGGGTGGTATTATGTGGTGGGTATTGTATAGAGTGTGGTGTTTGAACATGTGTAGTGTCTGTGGGTATGGAACCTCCTGATGTGTTAGATAGTATCTAATGTGTAGGTCTTGTTCAATGTCTCAGCCCTGTAAGCACCAAGCATCTTTTCTCTACCTTCTTCCCACTCCTTACCTGTGCACTAGCACAGGTCACAGTGACTTCCTGGAGACTTCTGTACTATCCACAATTGACTGGATTGGAGAGGTCATTCCTTGGCAGTGACCTGAAGCCATGCAGGAACCTCTTGGCTGCCAAATGGAAGTCTGTAGCCAGCCCCAGCCAAAGTCTTGGATCACAGCCAGGAAGTTAAAGACTCTGGGGACTTTTTATATTAATACAGTTATTATTCCCTTGACCAATACACAAAGCTTCTCTTCTGCTTTTTTTGTGTCCTGAACATCCAAAACACCCCGAAATTATATATCCCCTACCTCCAAACAGCACTTAAGCTTTGGCTTCCTCCTCACCCTCATCTCATTGTCCTTAACAAACAAACAAAAACCAACAACTCTAAAGAGTCCTTAGAGCTTTATGAAAATATAAAAACAAAAAACAAAAGACAGTAAGGAAGACTCTTACAGTGGCCAAGACCTCACATGACGATGGCAGGAAACTAGCCAGTCACCCACTTAATAGTTCTGGGAGGCTGGGGGGGGGGTCCCTGTTCAGAGACACACATCTTGCCCACAAGCCTGAGGCCCTAAGACCCTAAGGCTGTGAAACACAGTGTAGGCATCTGGCATGTGTAAAGGGAAGAGGTAATAGAGCCCCACAGTCAGCAACAGCAGGACTTCAGGTTGAGTGAGCCCACTGGGCCAGGCCTTCAGGTGATGTTGCTCTGATATACTGAAGCTGGGAGACCCTTGACCAGGGCAGGTGACCTCCTCTCAGGAGCTCTAACTGGTCAAGGATAATGGGAAGTAACTCACCCCTAGAGACACTGGAGAACCAGCTGAATACTCTGGTGCCAGGGCCCAACTTATTTCATGTGACCATTCTTCTGTAGCCCCATGCAGGCTGTAGCCTCCTCAGCCTTGCTTTGGATCCTTTGGCTATGCACCTCTTTCTCTAGCTCTTGTGTCCCTATCACATCCTCTGGGTGCATGAGACTTGGAAGTCCTCAATTTATGAGTCCCAGCAAGCAGCAAGGAATATGGAACGTCAGTTGATGATGAACGGCACACAAAGAGACATCATTGGGCCCTCCCCGTCTTCCTTATAGTATAGCAGCTGTCTACACTAGACCATCGCTCCCAAAAACAGACCCACATGCAGGAAAATGACGATGTTAAGAACATCTTCTTGTCTGACTGAGTCTGAGGACCAAAACAGCCATGACACTAATCTAGTGTGAAGTTAGTCTTGACTGGCCTCTTGACTGAATTTAGAATGGCATGTGAGAGACTTTTCTAAGAAGATTAGGTGAGAGATGGGGCAACCCACTCTCAAAGTGGGAAGGCTCTTCCAGTTCATGGCCCAGATATTACAAAGTTCTGAGAATAACACAGTGTGAGCTGCCTTTATTTCTTCCTGTGTGTATCCATCACCATGGCCACCATCCTCTGCTGACATCAGATCTAGCATCTTTGGCCTTCCAACTCAATACAAATGACTTTCCTGGGAGCTCCAAACCTTTAGCATGGGATGGGCAATGCTGAGACACCCAGTCACATGAACTGAGTAATTACTGGTTTCTGTCTTTCAGGCATTCAGACTGCCACATTTCTGTACCTGGTGTCTGACCTATAATGGAACTGGATCACAGGAGCCCTCTGGATACCAATGGCCCTGCCTGAGTCGTAAAGTCTGAACTGTTTTCTCCTCAACTCAAATGGAAAACAAACAAACAAGATCAACTTTGGGACCTGTACAACTTAAAAGAAATCCTCCCCATCTTGGACTTGCCTTTAAGGATGAATATAGTTAGGATGGCCTCAGAACCTGGATGGAGGCCTGACCACTTCCTGACTGAGGCTTAGCACTACCTGATGTGGCCTCAGGGTAAGAGCTACAGGATTTGAATGCTTTCTAAAATTCAATTGTTGTTTGTTTTTTTTTTTTTTTAATACACATTAAGGAATGCAGAGAAAGGGAGGATTTAAATAAGCAGTGCAGCTAGAAGGCTATTTTTCCAGAACTTTCTGTTGTCTCTGGCGCTGTATAGTTGGATAAAGGAAGGTCAGTGCTCCTGCCACACCCTGTGTGTGGAGGACACACTGCCATCAGAAACAATATTGCTGTAGCCACATGGCAGAGAGAAAGGCTGCTCCAGGAGGACTCAGACCCCAGTTGGTGATTTGTCTTATGGTACATGAGGAGCTTCTGCCCTTCTAGGACCTTCTTCAAGTGTGGCAACACAGCCCAGGTCTCAGCAGTATTCCAGAGACTAAGGAGTTAAAACATGGACCACCTGTTCTTCAAGACAGACATCCATAGTGCCTGTTTCAAGAGTGGACCCATTTCTAGAAAAAAAAGGGGGGGGACTTGACAACCCACACCCACAACTGTTCCTCTTTTGTATTTCTACATTCTGTTAGTTCTAGTCCTCCAGAGAACACTGCCTAGTACAATGTCTAAACTTCACCTGAGCATGGAGACAGCTTAAAGAGATAAGAACAAAACTATAGGGCCTGGGAGCAGCACAGTGTGAGGAGCTGTGCCCTCTGTGTTTGAACCCAGTGAACAGGCAGTGTGCCTGGCCTGTCAAGCCTGCACTATAGAGATGGGATCCCTTCCAGCAGTGGAGAGTGAGAAGAGAGGGAGGCAAATAGGAGCTGAGAGGAAGCCTTTCTCCTCCGGCTGTTCTCCATGTCTGGCTGGAGCTTCTCTTTTGCCAAACCCACTCAGTTACCAATGGAGAAGGTCCTGAGTAACGTATTTCATCCACACATGACTTCTAAGGCCAGGAGAAAGAAAGTTAGGGCAAATGAGGTAGGCAGGATTGGGTTAGCCACAGAAGCCATGAGGGAGGTTTACTTGTAAACGAACAGGCATGGAGTGCCAGTGTTTCCTACTAAAAAGCAAAGTCCTAAAGCCAAGCACCTCATGCAGACTTAAACACTGTATCACCTTCCTATTCCATCTTCTGGCATCCTCGCTGAAATCATACTTGCTAGGCCTAGACCCTGAAGGTATTTTCTCTGCTTTAGTCTAAATGTTTTTGCATTTTATATTTAAATCTGTTATTTTTGTTTTTGTTTGTTTGTTTGTTTTTAATTTACTTAATAACCTGTCAACTTGTTATTTTTGTTTTTGTTTGTTTGTTTGTTTTTAATTTACTTAATAACCTGTCAACTCCACTCTCTTTTGTCCATATCCTTCTGGGTTTATGACTGTCCACTAGAAAGTGTTCAGCTTACCAGGAACCACACTCTTAATGATTGACTCTCACTCCCTCAGAAGCAATCACCTGTGCATAGCTCCTCAGTCAGGGGTGGGGCTCATGAATCCCTCCCCCTCTGCTCTAAAATGCTGACTGGCTTAACATTTTGCAGGTATTACAGAGCCAACCAAAGCTGCTCTGAGTTCAGCAGGGCAGTAGTCCTATCAAGTCCAAAAGACACTGTTTCACTGCAATTCTCCCCAACCTCTGCTTCTTACAGTCTTTCTGCCCCTTCTTCCTTGGGTCCATGCTAAATGTGTTCTGATCCAACTCTATGTTCCTTCTACCATTATCTCACACCCTTAGAGTGCATTTCCACATGTGCCCCCAGACATGTGTCTCAGCAACTTAGAAAATTGAAGCAGTCCCTTCAAAATATAGCATAGTTCTTCATCAGTCACACCAGGAATGTTGTTCTCAACATATACATGAGTTTCAAAGTTAAAGGAGTGGTAGGTCCTGAGGAGAATCAGCATTTTGTAAACCTGAAAGTGATTCAATTGATATCCTCATTCTTTTGCATTCAATGCAGGGCTAACACTCTGAGGTAAATGGGCACAGACTAACACCACTGCTACCACTGGATGCTGCTAGAAGTAGAGAAATTTTACCAAGAAAGAAGTGAAGGAAGGAGGGAGGGAGGAAGGATGGAAAGGGGAAAGGAAAGAAGAAGAAAGAAAGGAAGGAAGGAAGTGATGTGGGATGTCTTTCTGTATGTTCTCAATTATCATTAGATAATAGAGGAACTGTTTTGGCCTATGGCAAGGCATCTTAGAAGCACATGGGAAATCTGAGCATAGATAAAGGGGAAGGAGGGCAGAGTCAAACAGAGACACTGTGAGCTGCTGCCAAGAGAGAAAGATGTAAAGGAAGTCAGGTAAATCACGAGCCACATGGCAAGACACAGAATAATAGAAATGGGTTAAGGTGAGAGAGCTAGCAATAAGCCTGAGCCATAGGCCAAACAAAATGCAATTAATATAAGACTTTGTGTGATTATTTGGGAACAGGCAGCTGAGGGCAGTTTATTAGGCACTGCTGGTCCAGATGTCAGGGCTAGGCCAGGCCAGAAACTTTATACTACAAAGAAGGAAGGAAGGAAGGAAGGAAGGAAGGGAGGGAGGGAGGGAGGGAGGGGAAAGGGAGGGAGGGGAAAGGGAGGGAGGGAGGGGAAAGGGAGGGAGGAAGGAAGGACAAAACCACAAAACAAAAACAACAAAAAAACAAGAATCAGAAAATCTAAGGGCTTAGTGCTTGTATGTTCACTGATGTCTCCATACATACCTTGCCACAATTTAAAAATCCTTGTTATTTGCCAGTCAGTGCTGTACATACATTAGCAGAGCATGGGCTGCGAGGGTGAGCATTTACCTTGCTGCCATAGCTTAGCTCACTGCAGCCGTTCAAGCATTTGGTTTTCAGAAGCCTCAGCCGGCATGTGTAAGAAGAAAGGGCTGCCCTCATGGAACTCCTAGACAGTTTCAGGTAATTTACATGATGGCATGTGAGCTGGGAATTGGAATCTGAGGGTCCATCTGTTTCCTTCACTATTTGCCCAGTGATAGTCTTAGCTGCTACTCAAGAGGTTTAGAAAATCTTACCCAGGTTTTCTAAAACATTAAGCATTTCATGTGTAGAACTACACAGTACCTTGTTTCTGGTAAAGTGTGGCTGAGGTGTGGCAAATGGAATGTTTGCACATCTGTGTATCTCCAGGCCTAGACTGTCAATGTTCTCACAACTGCCAATAGAGTCACAAATCAGCTTAGATGCCAACTCCAGAACCCAGACTTGTTCAGAAAACTAATCCTTAAAATCCTGTCTCTTAGAACCCTGTCTTTTTCTCAACTTTAATTTTTTATTTTTAATTTCTTTACAAGGGGCCAGATTTTCTTACAGGATTTTATTACCTACTTAGTTTTGGTTGATTCTTTCCCCACAACCTCTTCTCCCCCATCTCTTTGTCCCCCACTCCATCCTCTCCACTTCACCCCCAGTAGTCTAGCCTTCTGCTCTCATGCTTTTCTCCCTAATGCCTCTTTTTTCTTCTCTTAAGTATTTCTTCAGCTCCCTCTTCATGCCTCTATAGACACACAGTCTCACATAAATACACATAAAGGAAAGTTAAATGCTAGAATATACATGTGAGAGAGACTACACAGTAGTTACCTGGGTAACAGTTCTATCCATTTTCCTGAAAAACATCATGATTTCCTTGTTCATTGTGCCTTGATAAAACTCCATTGTGTATGTGTGTCATGCTTTGTTCATTCGTCTATTGGCTGACATCCGGGCTGATTACATTTCATTACTATTGTGAAAGCAGAAATCATGGCTGACCCACTCCTTCTGCTGTGTGATATGGAATCCTTTAGGTAAATGCTCAAAGCGGGTACCGATGAGTCACATGGAATCTCTATTTTTAGCTTTGTGAAAAATCACACTGAATTCCGTAGTGGTTACACCTGTTTTACCCTCTTACTAATAGAAAATAAAGATTACTCTTTCTTTAAATTCTGGAGAACATTTGTGGTCATTTATTTTTTATGCTAAGCCATTCTAGCTTGAGTGCTATAAAATTCTAAAGTATTTTTCAGTTTGCATTTCACTAATGGCTAAGAGTGTCCTATAATTTTTCAATGTTTGTCATTTAAATTTCTTCTTTTGAGAATTCTCTGTTCTATCACTAGTATATTTTTTGACTGAGTTGTTTACTTTTGTTTAGTTTTAAAATTTCTTCATCTATTTTAGCTGTTACTCCTCTGTCAGATTTTATGGCTTGAATGTGAAATGTCCCCAGCTTGGTCCCCAGCTAGTGCTATTGTTTCAAAAGATTGTGGGATTCTAGCTGGAGTGTCCCTGGAGAAAATGGGTATATTAGTGTTTCATAGCCCACAACCACTTCGTGGTCACTCTCTGATTTCTGCCTGTGACTACAGTGTGATCTGCTGCTTCCCACTCTTGGCTCTGCCTTCTTGCCTCGGTGGACTGCATCACCTGAACTGTCATCCAAAATGACCTTTTCCTTTCTCAAATTGCTTTGTGTCAGTTTTATTATGGCAGAAAGGAAAGCCAGTAGGAAAGAAGTGGACAGGCAAAGATGTTCTCCCAGCCTCTAGACGAAAATGCATTTTATATAAAATATAAAAAACATAAAAAGCAAACAAATTAAAAAGAACCTCTTCTTGACTCCATCTTTCCTGCCTCTCCCACACTCCGTAATTTTTGTAAGAGGCACTGGAAGCTGAGGTGTGTCACACATTAAACCCTTTTTGTCCACTTTGCTTTACTAGCAAATGTTCATTGCAGTGAGTTGTTGGTTTGGTTCAAGGCCTCTGGCTTCTGGTACATCATCAGTACTGGACCCTCACTGAAACTCCTCTTGTATATCATACTGTTGCTCTGGTCATGGAGACCTTGTAGCTACAATTCCATGGGACCAGTCCCTTCACAGACTCCAGCAGGACAATGATGTGGTAGATGTTGGGGTTGGTCAACTCAAAGCCCTGTAAGTGGGTCTGGGTGGGTTTGGTCTGAGCTGGTTGATCTGGGTCACTGGGAACACCTTCCTCAGGCAGGGGCAGAGCCAGGTCTTCTATGTCCATGACATTGGGGCCAGCTCTCCTACATCCATGGTGAGGGATATGACCGTTTCTCCTAAGTGCAGGACCATCTCTCCCTTTAAAGGCAGTGTCAGCTCTTTCTGCTACAGTGAGAGGGAGAGCCAGCTCTATTAGGGCCAGGAAAGTGCAGTAAAGGCTCAGCACGGCCCTCCAATTTCAACATGTAGGATTCCCTATGGTCACTTTTAGTAACATGGGCTATGGAGTTCAACACAGACCCCAACTTCAGCAGGACCAAAGACCCAGGGATGGCCTTTGGCTGCAGCTCAGGCCCCAAACATCACCATAGCCCTTGGGAGGAGAACAGATCACCCAGATCAACATGACCCCAGTGGAAGCATGGCTCTTAAACACCAACATGATCTCACATGCCTCACCAGACCCTGGGCATCCATCTGGCCTTTGGCAGCAACATGGGCCACTGACATAAAGAGTCAAGCCATGGTTGGACCACAGACCCAGACATGGTTCTAAATAGCAGACTGAGCCTGGATGTTACCATGGCTCAGGTGGCAGCACAGGCCACTCAAATCAGCCTGGCTCCAGCAGCAGCATGATTCCCAGAAACAAACATGGACTCAGGTGGTTGTCAGAACCCAAGCATCTATTTGTTCTTCTAAAGTAAATAAAGCTATGGATATCAACACATACCCTGGATGTTGTAGTGCCACAAATCTAGATATAGTTCTTTGTAGCAATCCCAGCCTGGACATCATCATGGCCCCAGGTGGCAGTGCAGGACACTCAGCTAAATATTGTCTTAATAGTGCATGTCTTCAGTCAGTAATGTGGCCACAGGTGGTAGCCCAGACCCAGATCCCAGGAATCCATATGGCCTATGGTGGCAGCATTGGTCATAAGCAATAGACCCTGAATGCCTTAGGGCCACAAACAACCCTCAGCTGCAGCTTGGGCCCAAATGTCACCATGGCACTGAATAGCACATGCTGCTCAGATCAGTATGGCATCTTTGCAGCACAATCCTTTAACACCAACATGGCCACAAGTAGCAACCCAGACTCCAGAAATTTGTGTGGCTTTTGATGGAAACATGAGCCATGGATGTTAACACAGACCCCAGCTGGGGTAGGACCACAGAACCTGTCTTGGCCTGGATGTTGCTATGGTGCCAACATCAGCCTGTTCCTCATCTCCTTTGCTTCTCCAGTTCTACCTCTTTCCACAGCACATGACCTGGTCCACTTGTCTTCCCCATTTCTTCACCTTATATTTGCTTATCATAATGGCATCTATGTGCCTGGTACCAGAAGGCCTGTGGGCTTTATTAGGGATCATGGTTCAAGGCATAGTCCAATGTGGCAAGGAAGTCAAGTCAGTAGGGATTTGAAGCAGCTGGGTGCACTCTATCTACAGACAAGAATTGTCTATAGACAATGAATGTATGTTGCTGCTCAGTTTCTTCTCTCTATTTATACCTTCCCAGAGTCTCAGGGAATGATCCCACCTATAATTAAGGTAAGTCTTCTCTACCACTTATGTTATTTAACATGAAACTTTAACTAATGTCAACTAGCATCATTACTCTTACTTATTGTTTATGGTTTCAAAAGTACTCTGTATGCTATTAGAAGATAAATCTAATCATCACTATTGCTAACAACAAACCTCACAACCTAACCTACAATAGCAACCTGCCTGCAAGATGTACTGGTGGGTGCAATTGTGACAAAAATGATATGGAAGAGATCAATAACTTTTTGACTTAAGCCCATTGCATGAGATGTAATTCATGCCTGACATTTCTAAAGTTACCAAGAACCTGAGACCAGATAGTTCATGGACTCCAGGTGAAAACCTACTACTGTTATTTTACTAAAAGAATACAGCTACCAGGTCCCAGGTATGTCTCTTGAATTCAATGATGACTGTACTTTTTAGGTCTTACTGGAAATAATAATTTGGAGAATAACAAAAACAAAAATAAAGGTTTTACTAAAGCCTGTGTTCTATGGAGTTTACCTCGGAGGCATTGCCATTACTGATATGAAATTCAGACCTACAAATTTTAGGAAAACAGAGCATTTAGCCATTATACTGATGAAGCATTATTTACACAGACATGGGCAGGCCCTCCTGTGAACACATTGTGTGTAGAAAATGAGAGTGTAATTTCTATGATCCCAGGAGTCACACAAAAAAGTACATTTTATGGTCAGAGAAAATCCTCTCTCTATGAAGTTAACAGTATGAAGCAGGGCATCCATCAATGGCAACAGAAAATCTGCCAGAGTTCTTGTTTTCCCCAGTTCCTTTCTTTTAGAAGGTCAAATCACCTCAGAAATTGCAAGATGTTAAAATAAAATTGAATACCATGAGATATTGGGGGGCTGGAATTTGATTTACATGTTCAGGAAGTAGAAGACAGTGTTCAGTCTCACAGTAGCTTGAGTTGAAGGCATCAGTGTTTAACAATGAGAAAGGCATTTCCCTATCCTTACTTTTATAATTGATATGATAGATGCCTTCAATTCAATGATTTTAATAGTAAATAAGGAAACATATCAGTCATAGGCTGTAACTAATTTTAGTAGATATTGACTAGATATGTCATTACTCAGAACATTTCACAAATGCCAGATGTCAAAACATCCCAAAGAAATTGCTTTCCTTCCCCTACTGAATATGAAATTAAACTAGTTGTCATTGAGTTATATTGCCCTAGTCCTTCTCATGAAGGGTGTTACCCCCTGTAAAAATGCAAAGAGATTTACAGACTAAGCGGCTATATTGAGGAATATTGATGTGTGTGTATATATATATATATATATATATATATATATATATATATGCACACGCAATAGCAGTGGGAAAAGGAGGCCCTGAATTTAAAGGAAAGTGGAGGCAGTATATGGAAGGAAAGAGAAGAGTGTAATTATATTACACTCTCAAAAATTAAAAAAAAAATCAAGAATGATAGATTTTTGTCTCACTGCCAGAAATAGGCCATGTTTATTACTATTTTAAGAAGATTTCTTTAGGGCTGAGACACAAGGGTGAGTGTAGGGTAAAAGGGCCAGTCAAAGAAACACACCTTGACCCTGAAAGCAGAGAAACCTACACTGGCCCTAAAACCAGAGCCAAATAACACACCTCTACCCTCAACACATTTTGACCCTGGAGTCAGAACAAAAATCTGGTCCTGGTCAACTGAACATGAAAATCAACCTATCCCTGAGCAGAAAACCAACCCACTCTTGAGTACAAAATCAAGTCAATTTGAGCTTGTCCAGGCTCAAAAGATCTAAATCTAACCAATTCCCTCCCTGAAAATCTTCTCCCTGGAAAACCTCTGCACCTGAGAAGCCCTATGTAAGTCCCTCTGCCTGTTCGGTGCACAGATGTCCTTTTCCATCATGGCAGAGGCCAATTCTTCTGGATTCCTCCTTCCCAAAAAAATCTCTTGACTTTTCAGTGAAGACCTTCTTTCACCAGCATAGAGCAGAGTTCTTGCTGGGAAACTCCTTGGGGGAGTGGAGCAGATAGATATAACAACTTTTCTTCAGAGGCAGAGCAGGTAGCTACATTTCTTCTGGGTTTTCCCCCACTTAGCAGAGTGAAGCAGAAGAACGAACAAGTTAGAAAGGGATACCCTGAGGGGTGGGCGCTGCCTTAGGGAGCACAGCAGAGCTCAGCTGTAATGGCTCTCTTGCTCTCTCTCAGAGAGGAGCAGGATTGCCACATCCTACAGACAGACCATCTCTCGCCAGACACCAGCTTTAGTCTGGTATATAGTCTGACTTCAGGAAAAGTCAGGAATCCTTTCTCCTCACAGCTGTAGGTATCCAGGATACATAACCTCACAGCCTCACAGCTTCAGGTATAGCCTGACTTTCCAACAAATCAGGATGCCTTTTCTCCATAGATGTAAGACTTCAAGTGAGTCTCTATGCACCATGTTGTATAGCTTATGGAATTCCATCAGCTGAACAGCACACCTTTCAACTTTTGTTTGAGGGGCAGTTTATCTGTATGGCATGCAACACAGAGATTTGTTTATTCTTTATCTATGTCTAATGTCCCTTTCTGTGCTCACTTTGAACTTCCATTCCATATACAGTAAGTCATTAGAGGTGCCTCTGTATCCATTATCTCAGGAAGCCATTTCCGCAGGTCACAGATGCCCTGAGAGAAGATTGCAGGACCAAACCTGGAACATGCCATACTGCAGCTCATCTTTCAGAACTAACATGGGATTAATAGAGAAGCACTATAACGAGAGGTTTCTGACCCTATGCAGGCCAGCGGTCTAGACCTGTCTGTAGCCACTTTCTCCCCCAAAAACTGACTCAGAAGCTTATATTAATTTCATCCTGTTTAGCGTATATCTTAGGCATATTGCACGCTAGCTCTTTCATCTTTTTTTATGTTTTTATTATGAATAAGTCATATTTTTTATACATGTATTCCCTTATTCAAACTCCCTTCCCCCCTCCCAGCCACTCTCCCTTCTCCCCATCACTTTACCTCCTCCCCAGCAAGGGCAGGAGGTCCCAAGGCGGCTTAGTTCAGCATCCACTCCAGGCAGGTCTGCTTTCATAGTACAGTTAGGTGTCACGTAGCATTAACTATACATTATCTTTGTGAGCACAGAGGAACCCCATCCCCTTTAAGGTCTAAATATTTTTCACATATGTTGCAAAATTCAACACTCTTCAACATTTCACTCTTAGAAAAATAAAGGCAACACAGTAAATCAGCCTGAGGACACAGAAAATCATAGAGAGAAAGGGATGCCACCCCAATTCATCATTATACTACAATGCAGCTGCATTTGGAACACAAAAAAGACATGATCAGTGCCCAGCAGACCTACAGGCTAAATGGATGTCTGATGTGGTAATGTCTTTCTATATGCTGTGAATATCATTCTTTAAATAAAGGAACTGTTTTGTCCTGTGTCAAGTACCATAGCAGTAGGCAGAGAAATCGGAGGATAGGCACGAGAAGGAGGGTGGAGTCGGGGATACTTGATCTAGCCACCAAAGAAGAAGCATGTAGAAATACAGGTGAGCCACAGGCCATGGCCACATGGCAGAATAGATTAATGAAATGGGTTGAATTAACTCCAACCTAAGGATCCCAGATACACCCATGAAACCACAAACACCAAAATGAAAAACTCAGGGAGTTGAAATTTAAAAAGTCCCAGGTGTTGAACCCTTCTGAGGCTGTGAGGTCAAGGCCCATAGTAAATTCCTAAGCCTTCCTAGAGTTTGGCAACCTGTCTCTGTCCATAAACTCCACGTGTGAATGACTCAGCACAGCTTGATCAAAGACCACCTCAGCCTAGCCTCTGCTAACATGGTAAAATACTATTGTCCCTTTTTCCCCACCACACTTACTCTATTCCAAGACTCCACCCCCTTCTCACAACCTTATATACGTTCCAGACTGATACAATAAAGTGAGTTCTTGCTCTGACAAGGCTTCTGACTCAGCGTGTGATTTCTCATGGTGGCTAGGAAGTGCTGGGTTGTAAACACCCACCATTCTATTCCAACCCCAGGAAGAGGCTGGCTGATCTGGACCTCCCTCCCCACTATCTGCAGAGTGAAAGAGTCTGGCATTTGGTGCCCTGTGTGAGGAACAGTTTACTCAACAAAAGTTCATTGGATTGGCCAATCGGTCTGCAGGTGAGTGTACTCCCATAAGATATGGGACAGTCTTCTAAATAAAATTCAGTTTTGAAGTTCCTGTCAATCTTACTTAAAAGGGGGACCTTAATCTTTCTGACAGTCAAGGTCTTGAGATTGCTTTGTGACTGCCTACTGGCAGCCTTATTAACCCTAACCCTAACCCTAACCTGTGACAGGGGAGAGACCCTGATCCACCAAGCCTAGGGTGAGATTCCCTCATTGGGGGCCAACCCTACCATTGCGGCCCTCAAGGGCTGCTTCCCATCCCAACCTCCCAAGGAAAAGAAGTCGGCTCCTACCCTAGAGAATGAAAAAGAGGGAGAGAAAAAGGCAAGAGATCAACAAATGACACCTAATATAGAGGCCCCAAATCAGCCGAGGTCAACTAGCTCTATACCCATCCCTTGATCCTTTTGATAATTCTCCATGGGCAGCTGCAGGACCATCATCCAGTGTCTCCCCAACCATCCTTGTGGTTACAGGACCACCTTCCAGTGGCTCCCCCAGCAATCCTTTTAGTCCCTCCTCCTCTGTCCCTCTGCCTTATCACCCAAAGAGTGTACCTTTTCCCAGTTAATGTCAACCCTGGGGGTAATCAGTCCAATGCCTGCTAAACCTGGGAAGCTCTAGACCTTAAAGAATTTAAAAAGACAGTTGCAGAAGATGTGCCCAACTCCCCCTGGGCTGACATCATTCTCCAGGGCCTTGCCTAGCAAACCTGTGTCACCTAAGATTGGAAGAACCTAGCTAGGGTAGGCCTTTCAGGCCCTGTATACCTCTAGTGGAAGGCTTACTTTCAGGAGGAGTGTAGTGTCCAGACCGAGCGCAACCAAGAGGCCAACCCTCTCATTCCTATCACCTTTGGTAGGCTCACTGGCACTTCTGATCAGTTCTCTACCAGCAGGCAGCCATCGCAGCTTCCTACCAAGACCATGTTTCAGCACTGGGACTGGCTGCCTGAAGGAGGCTAAAAGGCCCTACTGAGACTCCAGTCTCAGTGACCACACAGAGAGCTAATGAAGATCTAGCCACATTTATAGAGAGGGTAAATAAAAGCTTACAAAGAAAATTCTCCCCTGGAGAGTTGCGGGATAGATTCATAAGAATGCTAGTCTGAGAAGGCATGAACACCAACCATTAGCTGACCTGTGCGGGATAAAGACAGGGGGAGATGTTGTAGCTTCCAAAGATGTGGGCTCTGCCTCCCATCAGGCTCAGATTATAGACATGGACATGCAGGCTACACATAAGGAAGATTTGGCTACACTTATTAACGCCCTCCAGCACCTCACTACCGGAAGTAAATGCACCTGGTAGCTTGTTCTGAGCCTCTGGTGCAGGGTGTGGGAGGACACTCCCCATCCTGGGAGGCCACTAGTTGGCTACCCTGGGAGGATCCTGATGGTTCGCCCTCTGGTGATCTTGGGTTTTACTGATAACCTTCTTGGCCAGGATATTCTTGGGGAAACTGAGACTTTTATTACTACCCATCTCAAGGTAGTGCTGGAGGATGTGCTAGAGCAGGAGGAATATGAACAGCAGTTTTTACAAGGAAGGAATTCAATCCCTAATTATAGGGATGACCCGCATTTTGAGAGGCTTACACAAAATTTCTCCTGGGTTCACCCCTAATCCTAAAGGCCACTACTCACCCCCAGGTGCCCAAGATTCAGTGGACACCTGGGGAGCCTGTTTGGATTGAACAGTGACCTCTTCCTTCCTTTAACTTACAACAGCTTAGTGCCTTGGTGAAACAATAATTATCATTAGGACACATCTGGCCATACACCAGCCCCTGGAACTCTCCTGTTTTTGTTATAAAAAGGCCACTGGCTTCTGGAGGTTCCTAAATGATTTAAGAAAAATCAGTTAAAGAATGTACTCCTTTAGAACCCATCTGATCTGGGGGAAAAGTGAAGAAAGGATAGGATGAGGTGAAAGCATTTTCTTACTGTTTCTTTTAGGGCAAGAATGAGAGTAGAAATTACATCCATTCCAAGACCACTTCCAGAGATTCAAAACTCTAATACACTATGATAATCTTAGAATAGTCTACAGGTTAGCAACTTAAATGTGGGAAAAGATGATAGAAACATATGCATATGGTAGAAACAGAAATTAAGGACACAACTATAATCTGAGGCAATGTGGAAATCACATTAGCAGGCCATATGAGTAAAGAAAATTACTTGCATTATTAGTCATGAAAGAGGTGATTTGATGCCCAATTTTCTGGTCCAGATAGCACTATGTTCATGGGACACATAATGAGTTAACTTAGCAGGGATGTTTGGGCTCTTATAGGGCTATGACCGCTACAAAGTAGGAGAGACTCAGGAAGATCTAAGCAATTTGAAATGGCATTTATTCAAGTTTTCAGGTGATATAAAATAGATTCCAGTGCTATCAAGATAAGGACGGGTGAATCCCTAAGACTTGCTGGCCTACTTAGCAAGTTCCAAGCTCCTCAGAGTGAATCTGCATAAAGCTATAGAGGCGGAAGCTTTACATAGCAATGGTGATACTGAACCTTCCAAGGCACTGGAAGAAGCCATAGTCATTTGTATGTGCTTTTGAAATGTACAAAGGTTATTTTGATGGTGATGAGATTATAACATCCATGTGTTTTTTTTCTGAAGGGCACAGATGTTTAGAAAATGCATATACCTATTAGGATGTCTTTTTTTTTTTTTTTAAACTTTATTTATTTATTATTTATTTATTTGCATTGGTGTTTGCCTGGAACTGGAACTACAGACAGTTGTTAGCTGCCATGTGGGTGCTGGGAATCGAACCCGGGTCCTCTGGAAGAGCAGACGGTGCTCTTAACCGCTGAGCCATCTCTCCAGCCCCAGGATGTCTTATGTATATATCTTAACAGGCACGATCAGAAATAACATATTCAAAACATTTCTGAATATTGCAGTTGAAGGAATATAAAAGCATCGTCCTTGGATGGCCATGCAAGCTAGAAACACAAGTGTTCATTGTTTCACACAATTTAAGATGAATTCAGGCCACTTTGGCTGCCAGAATTTCAGACAGACCACCTACCCATGGACCTTCCACACTCTTTCAGCACACCCTCTGACACTATCCCCAAACCCTCCTCTCTACATTGCAGGCCCCAACTCAAATAGAGACTTCTTTCTTGACCTCCAACACCATAATTCCAGCCCCCAACTTAGGTAGATACCCTCTGCTCAACCACGACCATACCAGCCAAATGACCAGAGAGGAGAAAGAAACCAAGAAATAAAACACCATCAACAAATACAAACTCAGAAATTGGTACCTAGACCTATAATCACCCAAACCCAGATAGATGCCTAGATGCCAGCATAAGGATATAATCAATACCAGTCAGAGCCCAGAGCAACAGTCTGTCACCACCAGAGCCCAGCAGTATAGCCCAACACAGCTGAAGCACAAGAAAAAGACATTTTTCCTTTTTTAAATTTTTTTTTTGAGACAAGGTTTTTCTGTGTAGCCTTGGCTTCCCTGAAACTTGCCTGTAGACCAGACCAGCATGGCAAGGCAACTCTGAAGCTACAGTAATGACACATATACCTTGGTCTTGGTTGTAAGAAACAGCTCTCTACTTGAACTTGAGAGGTACCTGTCCAACCAGAGGTAAACCATGACTGGCCTCAGAAAATGAGCAAACTACTTAATGGTAGTGAAGTCATGGTTATTGCAGGAAAATCTACAACCACTAATTGAGTAACCAGCATAATCCCTAACAACAGTCTACAAACATTTGCCCTTATACCCACAGATAAGCGTAATTCTCCTACTTATCCTGTTTCCCCTCAGATAGACACCACTACAGAAAAACACAGCTAGTCAAAATGTGGAATTTGGAGCTCAGTATATCTTTAAATTTTTTGCTTGTTTTTAAGGTTTTTATCTTCTTTCTGTGCCCAGACAATCTTTATTTCTTATGAAAATTTAATTTAATAATGTATACAGTTTTATTGTGTGTAACAGAGGAAGAGGGAGTATAATTAAAATTTTGGTAAGAGTTACTTTTATACAAGGTGAAGTAAGCATTATATATTAATGTAACTTTTCATTGTTTTCAACTTCCTCAGATTAACCATCCCTGAAATAAAGCAAAGGCTTCTTTTAATCTAATACAATTTTAGACACTCTTTTTTATTATTTTTATTTGATTTTTCAATATTTCCTTTTGGATTCTTTTCAATTTGATCAGATTGCATCAGTTAAAATATTTCCCAATCAAAAAGAAAAAATAAAGAGACACTGAAACCAACTTTATGAAAATGATGAAGATCCTTAAAGAGAAAAAAAATCAAGAAAAAGACAAACAAAAAATTAGAGGTAATGAGTACATTCCTCTATGAGAGCCAAGAAAAAAACAGTTGAATGAAATAAAACTCTTCAGTCCTCAAAATGGAAGTTGAAGCAATTAAAAAAAAAAAAAAACCATGAATTGAGGAAATTCAGCAAAGAACAATCTATGACACAAACAGAAACTATAGAGATAAGCTTTGTCAACAGAATACAAAAAAAAAATGAAAGAAGGAATCTCAGGCTTATGACAGAAGAAACAGACATGTTGGTCAAAGAAAATGTTAAATCTAAAAAATTCCTGGAACAAACATCCAGGAAATCTGGGGCTCTATGAAAAGACCAAGTCTAAGAATAATAATAGAAGGAGCAGAAGAATCCCAGCTCAAAACCTAGAAAACATTTCCAGAAAGATTATAGAAAAAACTTCCCTAATCTAAGAAAAAGGATGCCTATAAAGTTACAAGAATCATACAAAATACCAAACAGATCAGAAAAGAAAGTTCTCTTGCCACATAATAACCAAAACACTAAATTTATAAAAAGCTTCAAGGGAAAGAGTGAGTGATATATAAAGGCAGACGTATTAGAATCACATCAAGCTCAGTGGAGACTCTAAAAACCAGAAAGTCCTAGACAGACATCCTTCAGACCCTAAGAGCCCATAGGTGCCAGCCCAGACTATTACACTCAGAAAAATTTCAATCACCCTAGATGAAAAAAACAAGATATTACTCAATTAAATCAAATTTAAACAATATTTATCTACATATACAGTACTATACAATATACAAGAAAAAAACTCCATCCCAAGGGGCTTAATTACACCCATGAGAACATAGGAAATAAATATTGTCACAACAGAAAAACAAAAGAATTAAAGTGTACACCCACTACCACCACCAAAATCACAAACAGCAAAATATTGGTCATTACTATCTCTCTATATATTAATTGTCTCAACTCCCCAATAAAAAGACACAGACTAACAGATGAATTTTTGTATTCTGCTGCATTGTATGAAATTCAAATTCAAATTCTTGTGAAACACAGCTCAACATCAAAGATAAAGATTACATCAGAGTATGGAGTTGGAAAAAGATTTTCGAAGCAAATGAACTTAAGAACCAAGCCAACATATTCATTGTAATGTCTGACAAAATAGACTTCAAAATAACATTAATTAAAATAAATGAGAAAGGACATTTCATACTCATCAAAGGAAAAATTGACCAAGATTACATTTCAATTTTTAAAATCTATTCCCCAAATGCAAGGGCACTCACATTTGTAAGGGAAAAAAAGCATTACTCAAGTTTAGATTGCCCATTGATAGTGGGAGACATCACTACCCCACTCCTAGCAACTGACAAGTCACTCAGACAAAAATTAAACAAAGAAATACTAGCACTAGCAGACAATATAAATCAAATGGGTCTAACATATGCACAGAACATTTTACCAAAACACATAAGAATATTCAGCATCTCACACAACTTTCTACAAAGTTCACAACATACTTGGCCACAAAGCCAGTCTCAACAGATAGAAGAAATGTGAAATAATTCCCTGCATCCTATCAGACCACCATGAATTAAAGATGGATTTCAACAACATAACTCTAGAGAGAAATGTAGAGAAAGCCTACAAACTCGTGGGAACAAAACAACTCTCTATTGAATGCAAACTCAAGACAGAAACAAGAAAGGAATTAAAAACTTTATAGAATTTAATGACAATAAATCCA
>PVIH01003936.1:0-50955 GCA_004025045.1 Sigmodon hispidus
AAGTCAACACTCACATCCCTCCCTAAGCACTGCACACATACAATGCACACACATGCATGCAAGTCAACACTCACATCCCTCCCTAAGCACTGCACACATACAATGCACACACATGCATGCAAGTCAACACTCACATCCCTCCCTAAGCACTGCACACATACAGTGCACACACACATGTAAGTCAACACTCACATCCCTCCCTAAGCACTGCACACATACAGTGCACACACACACATGCAAGCCAACACTCACACACATCCCTCTCTAAGCACTGCACACATACAGTGCACACACACACATGTAAGTCAACACTCACATCCCTCCCTAAGCACTGCACACATACAGTGCACACACACACATGTAAGTCAACACTCACATCCCTCCCTAAGCACTGCACACATACAGTGCACACACATGCATGCATGTAGGACAACACTCACACACATCCCTCCCTAAGCACTGCACACATACAATGCACATACATGCATGTAGGTCAACACTCACACACATTAAATTAAATAAACCTTTTTCAAAGTTCCATTTGACTCCCACCGTAGTGCTTCCCACTGAGAAGAGGCTCCAGGCAGAGGGCTTGGGGGGGATGAAAAGATGGGCCCATAAGCTGTTCTCATCTCGTCTAAGACAGAAGCGAAAGGGAGCCACAGTGGTTAGACCTCTTCTAGGCCAGGCAGGACACACCTCACTTCATTGTATCCCCAGAGCTTACAGTTGGTACTATTCACCTCATCGTACAGAAAAGGAGGTTAGGGTGACATATGGAAGGCCACACTGCAAATACAGGAGTCACCCCTTTATCTGAGGAGCAACATCTCATGATTGGCAGAAACTTAAGGTTGAATCAACCCCCCCCCCAAATCCTAGGCTGGGGCTAGAGTCTGATTGTACAGCGCTTGCCTAGCACACTGAAGGCCCTGGGCTTGATCTCAACGCCAGGAAGGTAAGTATCTCCTACAATACTATATTTTGGGATAAGGAAAGGACTCAGGAGATAAAGACACTTACCTCATAAGACTGGCAACCTGGGTCCAGTCCCTGGAATCCACAGTGACAGGAGAGAACTGACCCCCCATATATGAGCCACAATCTGTCCAGGCTTGTACACATGTGCCATTTGTCCACACACAATAATAAATAAATAAATACATACATAATACATCATTTTGTCTATACATACCTGTGATGATGTATAATTCATAAACCAAGTAGTAAGAGATTACTAATAATCAATGAGTCAGTGGCTAAGAGGATTTGCTGCTCTTCCAGAGGATCTGGGTTCAATTGCCAGTACCTATGTGGTAGCTCACAACCCTCTGTTAACTCCAATTTTAAATGATCTGACACCCTCTTCTGGCCTCTATGGGTACTGCATGTTCACAGTTCACATACATGCAGGCAAAAACTGATTATAGTCATTATGGTAATTTGAATGTGGATGGCCCCCACAGGCTCATATACTTGAGTGCTTGGTCCCCAGTTGGCGGAACTGTTTAGGAAGGATAAGAAGGTGTGGCCCTGTTGGAGGAGGTGTGTCACTGGGCTGGGCTTTGAGGTTCAAAAGCCCACGCCATTCCCAGTTAGTGGTCTCTCTCCGCCTCCCATTTGTAGGTCAGGCGTAAATTCTCAGATTTTTCTCCACTCCCAGGACTCCTGATCACGTGACTATCTGACACCTGTTTGGTGCTTTACCATTGTCTCCAAGACTCTATTCATCTTTTTTCATCATTTTTTTCCCCCTGTGGTGCTCAGACTGGATAATTCTTATAGATTCCTATAGATCTCCATGTTCATAGATGCCCTTGGCTCATCTCTGTTCCACTATTAAAACAATTCAGTTGTTTCCCAGTGTTTTTCAGTTCTAGACTATCAATTTATTTCCTTCCATCTTCTAGTTAGCTATTGAGACTTTCCATTTTTTACTTCATTTCAAAAGTATTCATCCTTATTTCTTGGAGTATGGTCATAATAACTGCTTTTTAAATCTTTGACCAATGCTATGTTATGTTAGAGTTAGTATCTGTCTATCTAATCTATTATCTTTTCACCATAAATTGAGCTTTCTTTCTTTCTTTTGGTTTTGGAGACAGAGTCTCTCTATGTAGTCCTGGCTGTCCTGGAACTTACTCTGTAGACCAGGCTGGCCTTGAACTCTCACAGTTCAAGTGAGTGCTGGGATTAAAGGCATGCACCACCATCTCCTACCGAGAATTTTTTTTTAAGTTCTTCATACCCTAAGTTTAGATTGCACCCTAGATGTTTAAATTATTTTGTTGTATGTCCTACTTCTTTTTCTATTCATGAGATAAACACAATAACCAAAAAACAACTCGGGAAAGAAAGAATTTTACAGCTTACAATCCATCATCAAGAGAAGTTAAGGCAGGAACCTGGAGGCAGGAACTGAAACAGAGGCCATGGAGGGGTGCTGCTTACTGACTTGCTCCCCATGGTTTGCTCAGCCTGCTTTGTCATGGGATTCTAGGGCCACTAGCCCAGAGGTGGCACCACCCACAGTGACCTGAGTCCTGGCACATCAAGCATTAATCAAGAAAATGTCCCACAGAGCAGTCTGATGGAGACAAGCCCTCAATTGAGGCCTCATCTACCTACATGACTCTAGTTAATGTTGACTAAAAATAATCAGCGCCTTAGGAAACCAGAGGCTTTGCTTCAATCCAAAGAAAATGCTGATAAGCATGTTTTAGCAGACAGTTGGCCTGGGCTAGCTCTAGGCTACAGGATCCAAGCAATTTTTTTTTTTTTTTATAAACTCTGGTTCAGTTTTTAAAGCCTATTGCTCTGCTATTTAAGTAGGTTCCAAATGTGCAATACAAGTGACCAGTTGCACCTACAGGATGGCCCATGGCCCCACTGTTTAGATATCAGACCGTAAATGGAAGCACATGAGCAGCGCACCTGCCTTTCCCTGCCTGGACTGCATCACCCGTGGAGGCTTGTCTCACCTGGAAACACCTGGCCTTGGCCAGGATAGTTCTTGTCGGTGGTAGGAAAGGGAATTGGCAGGTCGCATCCTGCTCCTTAGTGTCATCTGCTATCTGGACTTGGGCTGTTGGTAGCCGATGCTAGTCCTGGCCTCTCTCAGCTCTACTTTAAACATCTCCTCTTAACTTCTTATATCTTATCTGTGTCACACTTGGGTCCAGAACAAACACAATGTCAAGTTCAGCCATTCCAGATTGTGAGAAATCCTGGCATGAACATATGTTCTGCTGTTCTCGGTTCAGAGAGCCCACCTGCCAGGGACGTTCCCACATCCTCCCAGGAACTTCCCCTTCTCAGCCTCAGCCTTCCACTCTGAAATCTGCCATAATCCAGGGAGGCCCAGGTTCCTCCCACCTCGGCTATAACAGGAGCCCTGGCCTCCCTACACTGCAGCGCCCTCCTTGTTCATCCCCCCTTCCTCACTCGTTAGAGGATTTATTTAGTTGTAAGTCATGGTGAGAAATAAATCCTGGATTGAAATCCAGATGTCAGGGCTGGAGAGATGGCTCAGTGGTTAAGAGCACCGTCTACTCTTCCAGAGGACCCGGGTTCGATTCCCAGCACCCACATGGCAGCTAACAACTGTCTGTAGTTCCAGTTCCAGGCAAACACCAAGGCAAATAAATAAATAAAAAAAAAAGAAATCCAGATGTCTAGATGTCCAAGCTAGACTCCTTCCAAAGGAATGACATTCTACTACGTGCCCAAAGCAGGGTGCTGATGCAGCTGATATTCTCAAAGATCCCTGTCCCGAAGGCACATAGCCCAGCACCTGCTATGCAAGCATATGCATATGCTATGAAGGAAGTGTTCCATAGATGCTTCCAGGACAAGGTTGGGACCGTGCAGCCAGGTCTGCAGTGCCTTCCTCCTCTCCTGCATGGCTGGGTCCTAAATGCGGGCTGATCACAGCCACTACTTGGCTCTTTAGCCAGGGAAATGTATGGCATGGGCCTGGGTAGAGGTGAAAGGGTGAATGTACCCCTCTCCAAACATGTGGCACATATCACCATATCTGCCCATCAAATCTCCACATTTACCATCTCAGGGAAGGAAGATCTTCTCTTTCTCCCTTTCATTGGTAGGGAAACTGAGCATCCCTGCAGGGAACTGAAGAATCTGGATTTAGACAGACCCGAATCCTCACACCACACTATACATCCTCCTCTGTCACTGATGAGCCTCGAGAGACAGCTGGGGAAACAGGTCTGAGAAATGCGCGGCGTCTTCCTCAATATTAAGACTGCTGGTCCCAGCCCAAGACTGTAGCCTATACTGTTAACCTCAGTGGTCTTTTCCTCCTGGGGGCTTAAAGGCTAATGAAAACAGACACCTGTACTGCTTGCTGTCCAAAGGTGGCACCGTTAGTGAGGAATAGGGTGGGACCTTGCCAGCAAATGTCAGCCTTCTCAGGACATTAAAGGGGGCCCATTCTGACACCCCACAGCAGATAGTGTGCCCACCCTGGTATTGAAAGAAATAAAAGTCCCACTGTTTCTAGGGCCATGTTCAGCAAGACTCTGGCACCCACGTCTCACACTGCCTGGTCCCCCGACCAGTGTTCATTCCCAACACTCCTCAAACTGCATCTCTGTGGGTACTTGGCTGGGTGGGCAGCAAGCCCATCTATCCTCTGAGAGCCTGGCACGCAGAGGTTCCAACCACTTCCCCTACACTTGGGGATGCTGACTGGAGCTACATCCTCCAGGCCAGGCTAGTGAGAGTAGGCTAGACCATGAAGGCCATGACAATTTCCAGCTCAGGCAATGGGATGTTTGGTAAGGTGCTTGCTGCACATGCGTGGTGACTTGAGGTCAGATCCTTGATACTGACATAAAAGCCAGATGTGGTGAGGCACATCTGTAATCCCAGGACTGCCAAGGCAAGAGAGGATCTCTGGGTCTGCCAGTCTAACACAACTGGTAATCTCTGGGCTCAGTAAGATACTCTGTCTCAAAAAATCAGGTGAAGGGCCTGGAGAGGTGGCTTGCTGCTCTTACAGGGGACCTGGGTGAGTTCCCGGCACCCATGTGGCAGCTAACAACTGTCCATAACTCCGGTTCCAAAAGGTCTGATGCCTTCTGGCCACTGTGGATGCCGCACACATATGTTACACAGACGTACATGCAAAACATCTAAACATTTAAAATATATTATTTTTTAAAGTGAATGTGTTGGCAACATGGCTCAGATGATGCCAGACTATTAAAGTTCAGTCGCTGGTATTCACATGGCGGATGCAGAGGACCAACCCGAACAAGTTGTCCTCTGGTGTCCACGAATTTGAACACAGAGAGAAGGGTGGGGGGGGAGGATGAGGGAGGGGAAGGAAAGAGAGGGAGACAATGCCTGGCTTAGATCTCAGGCTGTGAGGAGCAGAACGGACCAACTGTAACCCCCCCCTTGTACCCTGTAACTGCAATGGTAGTGTCTCTCTTAGCTTGCTACAGTCTGTCAGGGACAGCCCTGTTATGTGTTCTGATGGTCTTCCCAGCCTCCCAGGGCTCCTCACTCTCTCAGGGACGTTACCTGAGACATCTGTCCACACTCATCTGACTCAGCATCTTTTTCTCGAAGAACTAGAATTCAACACCAAGTCTTTCCACTGAGGGCTGTCATGTCACAAGATGTGCCTGGGACTTCTGTGGTTGTGGGATGCTCAAGGCCTCAGCATCACCATGCTGACACAGTGCACAGTAGATACCCACTTCATTGCATCCAGGACCCACTGCTTGCCAGGGACTGGGTCTAGGTCCTATTTCCTTTAGCTTCTAAAGCTCTCAATCCCTTCCATCCTGGAAACCGTGAGTCAGCCATTCTTCCCAGGCAGAGGTAGGCTGGGGCTGGACTGAGGCAGCCAGAAGTCAAATAAAAAAGATATAGTCGCATGTTTATCAAATTCTGTATTTTATTGTCCAAGAATTCATCTAGCAACTTCTGTGTGAGAGACATTAGAGTACTCCATAAATGACACAGGCTTCAGGGACTAGGGGAAAGTAGAGTCTGCCTTTGAGCATTCACTTCCAGAACTGTGTGATATTGGACAAGTTACTAAGCCTCTCTGAGTCTATGGTTCCCCTGGGTAAAATATATATATATATATATATATATATTAGCTGACAGTAGCAGATGTCTCCCAGGGGTCCTGCTTTGGCTACAGCTAATCTGTCCTTGCGTCCTTCCTTTTTTTTTTTTTTGGACAGCCAAATACCAGCCTCCCACAGGCTGCTCAGAAGATAAAGTTTTCAGCCCCCTCCTCTATCTACCTGCTGAAGGAGAGTCTCCAATGCAGGTCTAGGCTGGGCTCCTGTGGGCTGGGTCCCTTCCATGCCAGCAGCTCAGTAGAGGTGCAGAAGTCAGCCTGCAGAGGGCAGCCTGGGGACTATGTTCTTGAAAGACCCAGGTATGGAGCTGCTTCTCATACAAGGGGCATCTTCAGCCCAAGTTCTCCGGGGAAACCCTCGACTTCCCACATCAGACAGACAGATATGGACAGTGGGGGCAGGGGGATCAGAAAAATAATCAGCTCAGACAGAAGTGGGAAAACCCAAGAAGCCATCCTAGGGGAGGTGTTTTAGGTACTGAAGGCAAAAGCTAGAGACTCTGGAAGACAAAATGAACAGTGGCAGAGGCTGGAGAAAGGTGGGAAACTGAAGTGATGAGGAGGAGGAAGAAGAAGCAGGCAGTCAGGGATCAGGACTTTAGCAGAGAGGCACCGGGTCTAGAGTTTGAGCCAATCAAAATAGGCAACTCTAGTAGCTGGGTAAAGAGGGAATGGATGAAGGGAGTATTTTAGATGCCCAGACTGGTCCCCATAGTCTTTACCAGGTTTGCTTTTCTTTTAAATATCTTCCACCTCTCTGTCCATGTTTACAGCAAGAACTAGGAGCTGTGGAAACTGCGTACTCTGTGTCTTGAGCCTGTCACATACCATCTCCACCCCGCCAGAGTCATCCCCATAGGCACCCTCACATGCTCAGGAGGAGCCAGAAGCCACACCTTGGGTGCATGCCTAACGTTGACCACCAGAGGGCGCCGCCACCATCCAGCAATAGCTCTTGAAGAACCCGCCAAGCAACTTAGAAAACCCATCCATCTACCTGCCCCATTTCACATGTGCAGGGAATTGAGACTCAGAAGTAGGGGGCTGAGCAAAGGGAAGAAGGAGGGAGTGGCCACTTCACAGATGGATTTGAGCAGTGCAGTTTGAAAATAGATACAATTAAGCCCAGGAACGAGGCACCTGCCCCCACGCAGGCACACTGTCTATCCTTGTTTGCTGTTACCACCATACAACACTAATCAAAAGCAACCTAAGAGGAGAAAAGGGTTTATTTGGCCTATCGGTTACAGCTCATCACTGAAGGAAGCCCAGGCAGAAACTCAAAGCAGGAGTGTGGAGGCAAGAACCAGAGCAGAGACCGTGGAGGACCACGGCTTACCAGCCTTCCACAGCTTAGGCCCTCCTCTCCAGGGATGGTACCACCCATAGTGGGCCTGGCCCACCCATCATCAATCAAGAAAATGCCCTGCAGACAGGCCCGCAAGCCAATCTGATGGAGGCCATTCTTGAATTGAGACTCCTTCTGCTCAAGATGATGACCCAAGTTAGTCATCACATTCCTGCCTAGGCAAGGACCTTCTTACCACCTGTCGTGTCCCTGCATTCTCAGGAGGAGGATGTTCTTAGTTCACACCATGTCCCAGCAGCCTCTCTGCCAATACCAGATAGGAGATAACATGTCCTTGGTCTGACCACAGCACCCCAGGAATCCACTGCAAGCTTGGGCATGGTTCACCTCCTTCCTCCTCTCTAGAACCTCTCTCTGTGTTCCTGGGGAGGCCCAGCCATCCTCACTCAGCTTCTGAACTCTCTTTCAATCTCTCACTTGCTTCCCATCATTCTTTAGACCCACACTCACCAGACTTCCACTTTTTGTGATTCAGATGAGCTACTGTCCCAGTTCTCCAAAACAGCCACCTGAGCTTCTTATTGCCCACTGGTGCTCCACACCCTTAGGGCCAGAGCCAGAGCCAGAACCAGGAGACTGAGTCTAAGCCTTGCCATCCACCAGCCCTGGGGGGAGGAGGGAGGGTGTCTGTCTACTCCCTGCTTCGCCCCATGAGACCCTGACATGTGCACATCTTGAGTCTGCAGTGCTATTCCCAATGGCCCTTCAGAAACAGCCTTTCCTACTGTCTTTGTAGGATGCTTTCCAGTACCTAAAATGAAGACACACAGCTGCTGTGTAAGGCTAGGCAGGTTAAGCTCAAACAAGCCAGAATGGGCTTGTTCCCAGAGGGATAATTCACATTTTCTTTGGAGCTTAGAAAGCCTTAGATGGGTCTGGGGAGATGGCTGACCTCCACATACCTCTTATATACACAGATACACACAAAAAAAATAAATAAATACAATGTGATTAAGTTTCTTAAAGAAAAAATTTAGGGTCATGCATGGTGGCCCATGTTATTAATTCCAGCACTCAGAAGACAGAAGCTGGCAGACCTCTTGAGTTGGGGGCCAACCTAGTCTATATAGCTAATTGGAGCTATACATTGAGAACCACAAAGGTAGAGAAAAGATTTCTTTTAATGTAAAAGAAAGCCTTTTAGATTTTATACACTGGCCCTATATTTATTTTAAGACAGAGTGTCACTTTGCAGCCCTGGCTAGCTTTGAACTCATTTTGAGAAGTCTGCCACCATGCTTGACTCAGGGAATCTCAGTTAGCAGCAGGTACAGAGAAATGTCCGAGGTCCACCTAACTCAGGCTAGCCCATCAGCCCCGCTGGCTTTCTGGGCTGTCTAAAGGGTCACAGAAGAGATGCTGCAGTAGATGCTGGCCCAGTGTCTGAATCTAGGGAATTTGGAAGTGAACAGAGCTGAGACTGGTCTCTTCAAAGGTTCAGGAGTTCATCTTGCTGGTCAGCCAGGCATTGGCTGGCCAGAGGCCACATGCATGAAGGAGTGTCCCCTTTTCCACACCAGATGTCACCCTTCCTAATGCTGCCACCCTTTTATACAATTCTTCATGTGTGCTAACTGCCAACCACAGTCACTTTCATTGCTACTTCATAACTGTAATTTTGCTACTGGTATGAATTGTGATGTAAATATCTGTGCTTCCTGATGGTCTTAGGCGACCCCATTGAAAGGTCAGTCGACCCTTACCACCACCAGGGATTGTGATCCACAGGTTGGAATCTCTGTTCTGGATCCTTCTTTTTAGCTTTTTACCTTTTGTCAAGCATAAACCTTGAAGAGCACAAGGGTGTTGTGGAGCCCTGGGCACGAGTCCAGAGCCTCAGACTGGGTCGCCATGATGTGTCAAGTGCACATAGGGCAGGGACAAGAATTTCTGCCACAGCTACTACATCTGAGCCTCACCCCACATTCCCTCTTACAAAGAATATATCCAAACCCCACCCTATACTTGCTCTTAAAGGGGACTTAGGAAGAACATGTTCTGTGGCCTGTTTTATAGGGTAGGAAGGAGGCATGGGGAAATTACATGGAACACAACACGTTCACAAATATTAACATTATGATTCTCAAAGCATGGAGGCCTTGGAGGGATGGCTCAGGGGGAAAGAGTGCTTGCTGCACACACACAAGGACGCGAGTTCAAATCCCCAGCACATACAAATCTAGGCTTGGTCTCCTGGGCACCTGTGACCCCAGTGCTGTAGGGGACAGAGTGGACAGCTCCTCAAGGCCTGCTGGCTGCCAGTCTAGCTTCAGGCCCAGCAAGAGATGATGTCTTAAGGAAACAAGGCAGAGTGGCGGAGAAGGACAGCTGATTTTCCATGCTGGAATCCACCAATGCACATGGATGTGCACAGCAGCACAGGTGGGTGAACACACACACACACACACACACACACACACTGTGCAGAACTGAGCATGGTTGTGCAGAGCTACTGTAATCTCAGCATTTAGGAGGCCAAGGCAGGAGCATGAACAGTTTAGGTCAGGCTGAGGTGCATAGCAAGACTCTGCCTCAAAGGAGAGAGGGAAAGAAGTCAGGAGCACAATTACCCTAAATACACTAATAGACAATTCCCAGAAAAAGACATGCAAATGGCCCTCCACCCTTTGAAAAGTTTCCTAACACCGAACAAATAAAAGAAATGCAAATTCAAACTATTCCAAGATAGCACTTCTCACCTATCAGATTGGCATAAATCCAAAAGCTTGGCAACCCTCTTTGCTGGGAAGGCCTTGCAGAAGCAGCCACTCTCACAAGGGACTGATGGGAATGCGGAAATGGTTCTGCTCCTGGGAGGGGGGCAGAGCTGTTCTTTACCCTGTTGTGCTGGAGATTGAAGCCCTGACCTCAGTCATGCTACCCAAGCCCTCTCCCAATTGAATGTAGCCTCTGCCTGGGGAATCCCGTTGCTGTGAACAGACTCCAGGGTCAACCCAAATGCTCTTGTGTCAAAAGAAAGCTCCTAACTGCCACCTTATTTGTGACAGAAAATGCCTGGAACGAGAGGAGGGATGTCTATTTGCAGGGGGCTGTGACTGACAACATAGGGGGACTTGGTGGCTGCCAATGAGACCCTGGAAGAACTCCTTGCCCCTGGCTAAGAGGGTAAGTGGGGTGATGCTAGATAGAACAAGGTGCAGGAAAGTGTGACTGCACCATGGTCTAAGGAAATAGGGTCAGGATGAATATGTGCAGGCAAGGGGACTTTGTTTCTATTTTTATTTTTATTTGTGTTTTTCAAGACATGTTTTCTCTATTTAGTCTTTGCGGTCCTAGAACTGCTCTGTAGACCAGGCTGGTCTTGAACTCACAGAGATGCCTTGTAACTCAGCCCCCACCTCCTCTGCCTGTGTACTTCCTTCTGCAAGGGCCAGACCCAGGGCAGTCGAAACATTGAATTTCCTGGTACAGGCTGACTGTTCCTTGACCCCTTGTTTATGCCTTGGTAGTTCCTGATGGTTTGGGGTATATAAGCTGCTTGAGTGTGAATAAAGTCAGTTCCATGCTTCTCAAGACAGTGCAAGTGTGGTCTCTTAATCCTGACTTCCCCTGCCAGATCCTGAACACAGTGTTACAGTGTTACAGTATTACAGTGTTAGAGTATTACAATGTTACAATATTACAGTGTTACAGTATTACAGTGTTACAGTATTACAGTGTTAGAGTATTACAATGTTACAGTATTACAGTGTTACAATGTTATAGTATTACAGTGTTAGAGTATTACAGTGTTTGTTACAGTGTTACAGTTTTATAGTATTACAGTGTCACAGTATTACAGTATTACAGTGTTACAGTATTACAGTGTTACAGTGTTACAGTGTTACAGTACATGCCCAACAAGTATAAGACCCTAACTTCTAATCCCTGGGACCTCAAATAAATGTTTTTTATGAGAAAATATTTTTTAAAATCTAGTGCTTGGTAAGGGTTCGCTTTGGAAAGCAGATTCTTCTTCTTCTTCTTCCTCCTCCTCCTCCTCCTCCCCGCCATGGTAGAGTGTCCTCCTGTGTCCACCTCCTGGTTTGTAAAGTACAGGGAAGGAACCCAGGGCTTCGTGCATGCTGGCCAGTCACTCTACTAACTGAGACACAGCCTGCCCTGACGGTTTCCGAGGAAACAGCAAACACTTGACCTACCAGCCACCAAGGTGCCCACTGGTGAAAACCACTGCTCGCTCCCTCACTGACTGCCTTCTGAGTGTGGATGTGGTGGATGCTTCACGCCCCTGTTACCCAGCTTCCCACCAGGATGAGCTGTACTCTTGAACTGAGAGATGGAATAAACCCTTTCTTTCAAAGAGGAGACGGGGGGGGGGGGGGGGGGAAGAAGAGAGAAAGGGAGAGAGAGAGAGTTGTTACTAGTTTGGGCTTTGTTAGTCAAGTTAAAATTTAAACGTTAAGAGTTTCACTTTGGGTAACTGTTCTGAACTATAGATGTCACACAGCTGTAAAGCCAAAGCCACATTTCCCTGCAGTCCCACGGGTACAGATCAACCCCAGAAAAGTGGACATCTATATTTGCACAAAATCCATACGTGCAGCATATTCAGTGACATGTTTCATAACTGTCCCAAAGCAGAAACAAGCCAAATGTCCCGCAGATAAACAAATGGCATTGTGTCCATGCAAAGCTATTGAGCAGTGACAGGAGGGCTTTCCAAGCCCTGGAGCCGAGTGAGAGAAGCCAGATTCCATGTGTGAAATCACACTATGGGGACAGAAAACAGTCTGGAGGTGGAGGAGGGGCCGCCTGCCACAAGGCTTGATCAAAGTGGTCTATATCTTGATAGCCACGGTGTTTACATATTTTCAAAACATTGTCAAGTCTCATTTAACTGTACAATTTCAAGGGATCACTCTTCCAACGTGGAAATAGCAGAACATGGTGCTTGAAAACTGACTGTATGTTGATCGACTATCTGATGGATGAGTGAAGGAGGAGGAATCATATCAGCAGAAAGGCTCAGGCAGGAATGGCCAAGACCTACAGGACCTCAGGGTAGGAGTAACCAGTGGACAGCAGGGCCCTCAGGGTGGAGTCCTGGAGGCTACAGGGATTTTGAGTCCCAGCTAGCCCACCCTTCTGAATTGTCCTGGCCTCACCATTCATGCATGCCCCACCCTGCTTCATAAAAAAAATAATAATAATACACAGTTCCCTGTGCTACCCAGTTTACTCACAGGGAGCTGAGCAGGGCCTGTGTGTGCAGAGAGGTCCACACTGGTACACGAAAGAACCTTCCTGGTGTTTCTTTATCTTGTTCAAGCTTCAGGACACAGGACTCTCACCTTGTGTGGGGAGCAGAGAGCCATTCATGGGAGTGTTGTGGGGTGCTGCATCTCTTCCCCACCCCCTTCTCTGAAGGGCTTCATCCCAGTGTGGGAATTAAAAAGCCTGTCCCTGATCATGGGGATGGGGGAGCACAGACCTCTCACCCCAAAGTGAAGGGAAGGGCAGACCCAGTGCGTCTTTGTGGCTCTCAGGATTCCCAATCACCCCAGTTGCTGGAACCTTAAATCTCCCTACTTTCCTGAAGATAGAGCTGCAGGAGGCAGTGTGTTTTAGACACAGCTAAGAATATTCAGCAAGGAGGGATGGGGCGGGTCCAAACTGAGGGGAAAGCCCAGCTTCCGCATGTGAACAGTATTGAGTAAAAAGAGGAGAAAATGCTAATCATACGACAGGGTGGCTTAACGTCATCATGGGGCTGCATGGGTGCTGATAGGTCCCTCAGGGGAGTAAGCCAAACATGCAGATGATGGAGGAAATTTCTTCAATACCCAGGGGAGTTCAGAGCCTCTTCACCTGCAAAGGGTGAGCAGTATTAGTCCTGCCCCTCATGGATTAGACAGAATAAGAGATGATGCAGGGGAATCACTGAAAAGCATGGATTTGCTAACTAGCCTGTTGCAGCAGGGACAGCCAAGGGCAGTGGGCCATTAGATGGATCTCTGCTGGTGTTTGCACAAAGCTCAAAAACCAACTACAGTTCAGAGACTTTGGATCTAATCTGGTTTCTGCCACTATGGAGCTGTGTGTCTGTGGCCAGTTCACTGCACCTCTCTGGGCATCTGTTTCCATATCTGGAAAGAAGGACCCACTCAGAAATGACAAAAAGGTATTGATGCTGCAGATACCCACCGAGTTCTGCCCGTGGGAGGCTCTCTGTAAAAGAACAGAAGAGATTGGTGAGCTGAGCCCTCAACAGGTGACTGATTATGATAGCAGAGTGAGGCCTGGTGAGAAGGGTGTGCCCAGAATGGCCTCGAACACCGGGAAGCATCTGGGTACTAAAGCTGAGGGTTTAGCCTATACTGGAATGCTGACTGTGCCAGCTTATGGCTGGGGTAACCTAGTCAGATTTCCTTCCTTCTCTGTACCTTGAAGGGAAATTACCATGTCTGATTTTTGGAGCTTCATATGCAGAGGTGCATGTGTGTGACACACACACACACACACACACACACACACACACACACACACACACACACACGTTAATTAATTAAAAAATAAACCAAGAATGGGGACTTGATAAGTGGGTCATTGGTGAAGAGCTCATTGGCTGATCTTTTAGAGGACCTGGGTTCAATTCCCAGAACCCACATGGCAGCTCACAACCACCTATAACTCCATGTCCAGGGATCCCATGCCTTCTTCTGACCTCTCTGGGCACTGCATGCACAAGGTACACAGATGTGTATGCAGGCCAAGTACCCATACACATAAAGTAAAAATAAATTTTAAAACAAAAGCCATGGTAATGCATGCATGGTAACAGCAGCATTTAAACTACCGAGGTAGAATCACTCATAGTGGTGTACATCTTTAATCCCAGCACTTAGAAGGCAGAGGCACAAGGGTCTCTGAGTTCGAGGCCAGACTAGTCAACATAGTGGACTCCCGGATAGCTAGGGCTACCTACACAGAGAAACTCTTGTCTTGAAAAAACAATTTTAAAAAGCTGTGGATGTGGTGGATCATAAGTTCAAAGCCAGCCTCAGCTACACAGAAACTTTCAAACAAGCCTGGGCTCCCTAAAACTCTGTCTCAAAAAAGGAAAAAATCATACATCCATACACAGCCCCATGCTCCAGGACTGGCCCTACAGCCTGTGTCTGTGGACACAGACACATGCCCTTCTGATGGTTAGCCTGCTCTCCACATGGCCACCAGAGGGAGCCCTGGACAGCATCAGGTCCTCCAGCCTGCCCAGCCTCACTCTGTACCAGTTCACCTCACAGATAGGCCTAACTAACATTATATGGCCTGCTTGCTCAGCCCCCACAGCCTTCTCCATGGCCCAGTCCATGACTCCTGAAGCACTGCAGCGCTGTGAGAGCCATAGTCACCTATACACAATACAATTCTATTGTTAATCTGGAACTCGAATTCAACTGAACAACCTATCATATTTGGGAAGATGACCTCTAAGAAACCATGCACTCCTACCAAAAGAGACCTGCCATCTACCATCCCCAGGGGTCGGTATACAGAGGTGCCCCTTTCTGGCAGAAAAGCAACCTCTAAGCAGAGTCCATCCCCTAGGCCGCTGAAAGGATGTCAAGCCTGCTTGCTTCAGGAGACAGATGTTGTTTTATGGTACGCAACCTGCCCAGCTATCCATGGTTGTCCTGCAGGAGGCCAGACAAGCAGGTCCGTCCTGAATGAAGAATCAGTCTTCCAGCTGTTGCTTCTCTCTAGTAGTGTGCTGGAATGAGCAAAGACTGGCAGAGTGTGGCCAATATCCGGGCCTCCGCTGGCAGCCTGCTCTGGGTGCTCTGGGTGCTTTTAGACTTGGGTCCTTCTTACAATGTGTCCCATAGTAGTGAGGACAGGGACCCTATGCCAGGCGCCAGTTGCCCCATGCCCTGCCGGTGCCCACTGCAATTATTACAAGTAAACAGTTGACCAGCCTTCCTCCCACGCCAACACTTGGCCCTTGTTCTGGATAGGCCCTTCTGTGTCCCATCCTTTATGGCTGACATTTCATTAGGGTCAGGCAGCACTAGGGTAACCCCAAGCCCCAAGCCCATTCTAGGGAGGGGGGGCTGGTTCTGGCTACGCAGATACTTGGCGTGGGGAGTCCAGGCAGACTGGCTGTCGCCAGCCAAGCAGCCACCCTTTCCCACTCCCGTATATCCAGTGTGGGCCACAGGCTGTGGAGCCATGGGGACGCCAGCTGACTCGGATGCTTTTGTTCTGAGACTGGATGGTCTGAATGTGATGATTCCTTTACTGAGGAGACACAGACAATGGACGGCAGAGCCTGATAAGGTGTCTGCCAGTGGTTCCCTCCCAGACAGGGCCCACTGCTCTCACAGACCCAGGAGGGCATGGTCCATGCCTGTCACCAGAGGACAGTCCCCCTGGGGTCTCAGCCTTCCCAAAAAAGGCCAGAGGGAGTTTTGTAAGGAGAACTCAGCAGAACATCCAGAGGTTCCAGGTCCAGAGCAGACTCAGCTGCCTCAGTAGTCTCCCTCTGAAGAGAACGTCAGAGAAGGGTCTCCCCTGGATATTTTTTAATATACCTATACAGTGGGGCTCCTTGGCCTGGGTGGGGGTCTCTGGCTTTTCCTAGATTTCCTCAAATCACGTCAGTGGACACACACAGCCCCTCTATGTCAGGTTCTGTGGTAGGTACAAGGGTTTGGGAAGAGATAAGACATGGCCCAGGACTATATGAGGCTTCCAGGAAGAAACAGCTGGAAGATCTACCACTCAACAGCCTAACCCAGACCAGGCCTCAGCCTCAGACTCACAGAGTGAAGGGGGCATCCAGCCAGTTTGGGGAGCTATGGAGCCTGGGGTGAAGTTAAAAGACCACAGTACTGGGGTGCCCAGGAGCAAAGGGTCTCTAGTCTGATGGAGGAGGCCTGGCCTGCTCTGAGGAAGACTGGTTTCTTGGCAAGTATGTGAGTTTACTCATTGCTGCTTCCTGGAAAAAAAAAAAAAGCAACGTAAGAAAAGAAAGGTTTACTCTGCCTCATAGGAAGCAGAGAGGGCACAGCAGGGGATACTGAGGCAGCTGGGCACAGTGCATCTGCAGTCAGAAAGCAGAGAGAGGTGAATGCCGGAGCTCACCTTGCTTCCTATTTTTTATTCAGTTTGGATCCCCAGCCCCAATATGAATATGATGCTGCCTACATCTAGAGTGGGTTTTCAACCAATCTAAAATCACAGACATGTTCAGAAAATCTCTTTAGGGGATTCTAGATTACACCAAATTGGCAATCAATATTAACCATCATAAGGGCTCAAGGCTCCCTTAGAAAAGCTACGAAAACCTGCCCTTCTGAAGTCAGGCCTCTCAGCACCCCAAAGGCAGTTGGCCTCAGGTGGCCTCAGAATTACGGGAAGGTTTTCTGACAGTAGCGAGTGTTCCCCTCAGGACTGCATCAGAACCTTGGGCACCAATTTTGCCCACAGTAAGTGGAGGTCAGGACTAGGCCCCTGTCATGTGGCAGCCAGCATGAAAAGGCCTTTCCATGAGGTAGGTGATGGGAAGCAGGCTAGGTGCAGAAAGTCCAGGCTCTCCTCCCCTTCCACTGTGGCCAAGGCCACAGTGATGGCTCGCTCTGCTTTAGGGGCTTGCTCTGTTTTAGGGGCTCGCTCTGCTTTAGGGGCTCGCTCTGCTTTAGGGGCCCTCTGGGGCCTCTTAGTGATTAGACCCTCAGGAGAGCCACAGACCAGTGGCCTGTGTGGCCTGGGACTGACTTGGGCTGCTTCTTGCCAGAAGCCCTAGCTGCATCTGGAGTTTCCCCAAGGAACCCAATAGTCCCACACCCAGACCCCAGGCCCACTTCTCCAGTTCAGAAAGAAAGGCCTGGAGTTCTGGTTTACCTAGGAAAGTTCCTAGGGCCTTCTTCTCTGTTCTTTAAGCTCACCCAGTCAGCTCTGAGAGACCTCCTCAAGCGAGGCCCAGACCAAGGTCCTGCCTCACATATGCACACACCTCCTTCTCCATAATCAAACACCATTTTTTCCTCAGCATCACATCTCTACTAGGGTAGTTTATACTGTGCATCCATCAACTACCATCATACCCCTAAGTACCACAAGACAGGATGGAGGTGACAGGCCCAGCTTCTGCCCCAGACACATCCAGCCTCTGGGAAAGACAGAGAGAGCCATAGAACTGCAGAAAGAAGGGAGGGAGGTCAGTTCTTGGGCTGGGTCACTGTCACGTCAGGTCCTTCCCTCAGGCCACTCCTTGTGCCTAGCAGAGCACCAGGCTCCTTGTACCATGATGATGCCAGGACACAGAGAAAGTGCAGAATCAAAGAAGAAGGCTAAAAGACGAGGTAGACCTGAACCACGAGCCTGAGAGAAGGGCAGGCTGACAGGGCCTACCATGTACAACATCTAATAGAGAAGTTACTGTGTGCCGGATTAATGGTGAACGTGCCCCTTATCAGTCCCGTGGGTGTCTCCCTCAGAGCAGGGGATGCAGACAGACCCCAGCCAGTGCTCAGGATGGGCCTGATCTGGCCTCCAACCCTCCCAACCACCCAGAGCTGGGTCTGGATCTGTTGCTGACTTCTGTGACCTTGAGCTAGTCACTTCTCTTGCTTTGGATTTAGAACATTAACAGGGACAGGATAGGCACCAGGTAGGGAAGGTGCAGCTTCCCAAGTAGGTGGCCTGGGGGGGTGAGCACCTGAATGGGGTAGAGCAGCTCTTTGTTTGGCAAGCCTGAGACCCACCAGCCCATCTTTGGGGGAGTCTGTCAAAAGGGCAGAGTCACCCTGAACTCTAAGATCTTTACACCACACCAGGTCTGGGGACCTGGATGCCAGTGAGTAGTAACATCATATGATCATCAGTGCTCCAGCTTTCTCAGCCAAAACAAAACACACACAAGAAAATGAAACAAACTAACCCAAAGCCCAACAGCAGATGTAACACAGGAGACACTCAGCTTGGCCATGGCAGTGACAAGCAGCTGGTGGTAGAGTGGGCAAGGCAAGAGATAGCCTTCTGGAAAACTATGTTGTCCCTCTGCTATGGTACCAGGAGGCAGGACTGTTCACCAGCACCCATCCGGAGGAAGGCATGGATGTACCTTCTTAGCTGCCCACACAGGCTTTCTGGGTTTTCAATTTGTTTAGTCTGTGTATGCAACTCCACTGTGTATACAGCAAGCATGCAAACATGGATGTACATACACATAAAGCCATACATGGTGCCAGGTCAAGATAAAAACAAACAAACAAACAAACAAGAAATTTCCAATGTGCCAGACGCTTCTCTAAAGCCTCCTTCCAAGCTGCTCCCTCAGAATAACCAGTTTAGACCACTCACAATAGACTGCACTGTCTGCTTTTGAACACATCAACAGACCCCACAGTACCTAGTCCATTGTATCTGGTTGCTTTACTCAGCAAAATGTCAGACCAGCTCATACTGCTGAGTCTACTGGTGGTTTCTCTTTTATAGTTATTTATTTAGTGATTTGGTTTGTTTTTGAGACAGAGTCTCTACCTAGCCCTGGCTGTTCTGGAACTTTCTATGCAGACCAGGCTGACCTTAAACTCAGAGATTTTATGAATTTGTCTCCTGTGTGCTGGGATTAAAGGCATGCACCACCCTGCCAGGCTCGGTAGTTTCTTTTTTAATGTTGTCTCTTTATAACATCCTGTGGCAGGACATAACCTCTGATGTGGCCTGCTTTTTTCCTCCTCCTCCTCCTCCTCCTCCCTCCTCCCCTCCCGTTTGTTTTTAGATGGTGCTGGGGGTTGTGCATAGTAGGCAAACACTCTACCAACTGAGCTACTCCCTCAGCAATCTTTTTTTAAAGATTTATTTATTATGTATACAATGCTGTCTGCATGTCTACCTGCCAGCCAGAAGAGGGCGCCAGATCTCATCACAGAAGATTGTCAACCACCATGTGGTTGCTGGGAATTGAACCCTGATCCTCTGGAAGAACAGCCAGTGCTCTTAACTTCTGAGCCATCTTTCCAGCCCTACCCCCCCCACACACACACACACACTTCCTCAGCAATTTGATTTTGTGTTTTCAGGGTCTCATTGTGTATCCCTGAATGGCCTGAACAACTCACTAAATAGACCACTGGCCTCAAACTTGAAACAATTCTGCCTCAGCTGTCTTGGTGCTGGGACTCTAGGCATGAACACACCAAACTAAACTCTGTGTGTGTGTGTGTGTGTGTGTGTGTGTGTGTGTGTGCTAATGTGAGTGTGTGTGTGTGTGTGTGAGTGTGTTTGTGTGAGGGTATATGTGTGTATAAATGTGTATGTTTATGTAAGTGAGAGTATATATGTGTGTATGTGAGTGTGTGTATGTTTAGACAGGGTGTTCCCTATGTATCCCTGACTATCCTGACATTCTCTATATGAGACGAGCTAGCTCAATCTCATAACACTTCCTGCCTCATTCTCCTGGAAACTGGGATTAGGGATATGTACCAGAACATCCTTTCTTTTGTTGATAGGCACCAGGGTAGATCTCACTGTGGACTATTGTGAACACCTTCAACATCACCCTGCTTGAGCCTGTTGGCTGTGTGCATCTCGGTTTTGTGGGTGGGTACCTGCACCCTTAGAACTAGCAGCCATTTTCATATCAGGTGCATTCAGCTCTATTTCAAGGGATAGAGAGGAGGGCTCGGAGGGTAGAAGGAACCTTTCTGCTCATGCAGCACCCGTGCAAGCGTGCTGTCCCCACTTCTAGCATCTTTTGGGATGCTCAGCTTACTCGTCCACCTTTCCAATTCCATTTTATAGAAGAGGGGACAGCAATGGGGGGGCACAGTAATTCTTATGAACATGTAAACATGCCTGAGTCCCAGCCTACAACAGTCAGTACCTCCTCACTGAACCTTTGCCATGCACCTCCGTCCTTTCCACTGGTCAGGTACGAGACTTATTTCACAAAGGTAAGTGATTTGTGCAAGGTCCCAAGGCTAACGATTGCAGAGCCAGAATCTGAAGCCAGGGGCTAGAGATACAGCCAAGCATTGTGTTCAACCTACCAACCTAAAATAAAATAAGAAAATTAGGACTGCTTTGCATGCTATGCTCTGAAGATGAGGGTGACCTTAATCCAGCTTTCTGCCTCCCAAGTACTGGGATCACCACGGGCTCCTTAATGCAATGTGGGAGATGGAACCCAGAGCTTTGTACTCAGCTAACCTCTTCCTTCTTCTGGCTTGTCACCATTCTAACCTAAAGTCGGACTCAGGGCTTGGCCAGTGTTCCTGCTGGGTCTCACGGTCACTTTGGCAGAAAGCATGAATAAATAAGTGCCCTTGACCTTCACAGGTCAAGAAGCAGAGCATCAACTCCCAGGGAGGCGCACTGGTCTCTCAGCCCCACGGGGACCCATAGGCTACCCTGACCCCTGCCGCGGCCCCCAGACTCCGGGCGCCGCAGGCCCCGCGGGCCAGGGTAACCGGCAATTTCCAGGGCCGCTCTGTACTTATCCTGATGAAGGGTTCCGCGGCCCTAATGGCCGGGCGGGCACGGGTTCAGGGCGGGCGCAGCCGGCCCAACCGGTCCCGTGCTCCTCTCGCGGGCGGCCGCCTGGCCTGTGTCATCCACCAGGAATTTCTGTTTTCCCCTCCGCGGGGTTGGAAGAAAAAACAATAATTAGGTCACTGGGCAGGCGGCAGAGAGGGTGTGGGACAGGCCAGTGGCGCCCTGTTGGGCAGGGAAAGGGTCTGAGAGGCCCCAGGGTGCTGCCTCACGCCCTCCAGCACTGCGGGACGCAGGAGGGGGCCCTGCCATCCCCACCCCATACTCTGGGTGCAAAATTCCCAAAGCTTAGACCTGGTACCTTCGGCATCAACCTCTGACCCTGGGATAAAAGAAAGGGGGCGGAGCAGAGATCAAGAGCTAAGCTAAGGAGTTTTCTGGGAGTGTGGATGTGGTCCAGGGGCATTAGAGAAAACATGGAAGAGGGATGAGCTTGAGAAGGCCAAGGAGAGACTGGTGGGAAGCGGGTGAGGTGTCTGGGCTAAAAGAACGCAAGAGATCCAGGCTGGAGGTGCAAATACAGGTGTGCTGCAGGCGTGGAAGACTACCAGAGACACACAGCAGGTTCATTAGTGTAGCTCCACTGACAGAGACAGTTTTAGGGGGCTATGAGTCCCTTAAATACAAGCCTTAAATACAGGCTCAGCTAAAGGGAGCCGTACACTAGAGGAAAGTAATTCGGACTCATGGGGAAATTGATCTCAGCATTGAAAGACTGAGAAACTGAACGACTGTCCAAGAGGGACCCTCTGGATTTAGCTGCATCTCTGCTGTGTGCTCTAGCCTCTGGGCTCAGGACACCCTTAGCCGGTTGTCAGTGACTTCCTCTGTGAGCTGTGGAAAGGCTGAGCTGAGACTGGGCGTGTTGGATGGAACACGAAGGGTCTTACCGGTCAGGGCAAGGAGTTCAGACTCCAGGGAAGCAGGGAGCAGTGGTTTACAACCGGCTGGAGGGACAGAATCAGATTTCTGAAAGCTCATAACTAAGTTAATAGCTGCCATTTCTTTATCTATTACGAACTGGTGCTAGCCAGGCTTTACACCCAGCACCGGAGCTGATGGCAACCCCTTTAAGAGCACTGCCAGGTCTCTTCCTAAGAAGGGGCAGCATATTGGGGTACAGGGAGAGAGCATCTGCCACCAAAGGTCAGAACCAGATCTCTGATATCCTGGGCAGGCCCTGACTCATCTGGGGGCTGCAGGGAACTTATCTGTTGTGGAAGACATGCTCAAGATGTCTCCCCACACACACACACCGTCTATTGTCTGCAGTTCTCTCCTGGACAATATCCCCCAGATGTATGTTGTCCCAGGCTGGGGCCTGGGATCCTGCACTTACTTGGTCAGGTCATTAGGGTACCTAGGCAGCTTTTGCCATCTTAGGGTACTCAATGGATTCCTCTCCATGTTTATGTCCAGGGCATGGAGAAAGAGAGCCCTCCTCAGGGCATATTACTTCTATGCACAACTCACTGGTATAATGAAGCAAAAGACACTGGACAAAGTAATTTCTTACTGTGTAGCTCATGTGCTCAACAAAAACAAAACAGAGAGCTGGCCTGCCATGGTTGAGGTCCTAGATTCCCACCTTGGGAGGGAAGAACAAGGACATTTAACACTATGGAACAGGAATTAATAAGTTTTTCCTATAAAAGGTCAGAGAGTTTTGTGGGTTATACTGTTCTCTGTGGCACTGCCTGATTTTTTTTTTCACAGATAATGTAAAATGAGTGAGCATGTCAGCATCTCCAAATATCATTAATTGATAAACACTGAAATATGCATACAATCTAATTTCCATAATCCCCCAAATTATATTTTTTCATGGTTTGCAACCATTTAAAAATGTAGATAATAGCATTCCTGTAATCCCAGTTCTCAGGGGGCAGAGGTAGATGAATGGATCTTTGCCAGTTTAAGGCTGGCCTGCTCTGTGTAACAAGCTTCATGCCAGAAAGGTATACATAGCAAAATTCTGGTTTAAAAAAACAATGTAATTGCAACCTGAAAAGATGGCTCAGTGGTTAAGAGCACTAACTATTCTTGCAGAGAACCCATTTCAGTTTCCAGCACCCACATGGTAGCTTACAACCCTCTGTAACTCCAGTTCTGGGGAATCTAAAGTGTTTTGAATAAGAATTAAAGGCACAAGGCTTTCAATTGCCAGCATTCTGGAGGCAGAAGCAGGAGGATTTCTGTGAGTTCAAGGCCAGCCTGGCCTACAGAGCTAGTTAACTACACAGAAAAACTACCGGGGTGGGGGGGATGGGGGGCAGGGGTGGGGGAGAGTCTTCACAGGCTCATATATTTGAATGCTTAGCCATCAGGAAGTGGAACTACTTGGGAAGAATTAGGAGTATGGTCTTGTTGGAGGAAGTGTGTCATTGGAGGGTTCAAAAGCCTGTATCAAACCAACTCCTCCTCCTCCTCCTCCTCCTCCTCCTCCTCCTCCTCCTCCTCTTCCTGCTCCCCACCCCAGTCAGGATGCAGCTCTCAGTTACTATGAGAGCAGCTTTCATGGGGGTGGCATATCAGATATTTATATTATTATTCATAACAGAATAATTAGTTATGAAGTAGCAACAAAAATAATTTTGAGGAACTATATTAAAGGGTAACCACATTACAAAGGTTGAGAACCACTACTCTAGTCCTTTATATAAATAATTTGAAATACAGAGCTTTTAGAGAGCTGTCATGCCCTGTGTGTAGCTGTGCTCCCTACCGAGATGATAATGGACTAAGCCTCTGAAAAACAAGAGCTCCCAATTAAATGCTTTCCTTTATAAGAGTTGGTCGTGGTGTCTCTTCACTGCAACAGAACAGTGACTAAGACAAGATCCAGTCTCTTCTGGTTTCCACCCACACTGTGCAGATGTGGTGCATAGACATACAGGTGGACAGAACATTATGTAAATTTAACTAATTAATTAAAAAATACTTTGGGGGCTAAAGAGATAGCTCAGTGGCTAGGAGTGCTTACTGCTCTTACAGAGAACCCAAGTTTGGTTCTCAGCATCAAGAAGCTCACAGAGACCTGGAACTCTATCTAGCTCCAAGGGACCTGACACCCTAGTACAGAAACCTTCTGCCTAGCTAGTCCTGTCAAGGATGCTTATCTGTCCAATGGGAGTGTGTCAGTATGGTCCTGAGGACAAGGGGCCCTGGGGTAAGACAAGGAAATAACAGGAGCTTGCCATGGAGGCATGGATTTGTCCTTGCAAAGCTTGTTTTGGGAAAGGAGCGTTTGGTGCCTGAGGGCGGGGCCCAGGTCTGGGAGCGCACCTGACAGCCAATAGAATCAAAAGTTAGGTTTACACCAAAAGTTCAGCCAGTAGATTCAGGACTTGGGTTCCCGACAAAAAGTTCGGCCAGTAGCTACTGTACCCCTTACCCCTTTGCCCAGTCCTGGAATGTGAAGCTGTGCTGCACCCTGCTTACATTGGCTTTTCTTTAAAAACTCCCCTCCCCTTGGGACATGAGGCCTATGTCCGAATAAAGCATTTCTACCCGGGTTTGGGTTCATTTGAACCTGTCCATAACAATAAAGATCCTCATGTCTTTGCATGAGTCCAGCTCCTTGGTGCTCTTTGGGGGTCCCTCGACACAGGTACAACACTTGTCCCCTCCCAAGATTTTTTTAGATTTCCAAACCCAGGCTCAAACACTCATACCTCCAAAGAACAGGCTATAGCTGCCAAGCATCTCCCAACAATGCTTCCCCAAGTCTCGAAAAAGGCCAGACCTTTTCAAATAGCCTTTAAGATCAGATGTGTCTGTCTTCCATGGATCCCCACTCCATGGAATGCTGTCACAGCAGAACTGGGGGTGGGGTGAGGTAGTGGCTGTGAAGACTCTGAGCCCCAGATTTAACTCTGAACCTTGGATTCCAACCATGGCTTTGCAGTTGTCTGTGAATCTTGTCCCTGGGCCTCAGTTTCCTCCTTGGAAAATGGAATCATGCCATCTGCCTGCCTGACTTCGGAGCTGGAAGGGAAGCAGATGAGTCTCAAGAAGGTGTCTCTTGGTTAACGAGCCCAGACTTGGGATTCCCTCTATTTTTACTTCCTTGATCTTCCTCTACATGGGCTGACCTCCCTCCCATAGACAAATCAGAGAGGATGACACAGAAAGGCGTTTGACTGACATGTGCTGTATTAGGGTCAGTTATGACTTAACTGATTGCCTCAAAGATCAACAAATACTTATCATGCCATTGTTTTGTGTATCAGGGGTACAGGCATTGTGTGGCAGGGTCCTTAGCCCCAAAGTTAGGCTGCCATTAGGCTGTGGCCAAGCCTGCAGAAAGAGATGGCTGTCCTAGAAATGGGGTCTTCTTCAGCTCGCTCTCATAGGTCACTGGCCCAGGAGCCTGGGGCTTCTTTCTAGCCTTGCTGGTGCAAAAGATCTTGGCTGGAGACCTCTTCCTCAGCAGATCCGTACCACCTGGTCTTCTCCACTGGGCAACTCACAACACTGGTTTTGCTCAGAGAAAGTGAGAGAGTACCCAATGTGAAAGCCGTGGTTCCTTCCCAATGGCCTAGCATCAGAAGAAGGACCCCATACTTTTGCTGTATCTGATTAATTGTCAGACATAGGTGTTAGGACCAGAAGTGGGGTTATTCAGATGCCTTCTGGATGTTCTTTGCTACATCAGTTAAGCTTTGCTCTAGAAGACCTCCTACATGGAGGAAGGCCATAAGCAGAGGACCACAAGCGTGCTGCTGGTGAACAGTGGACCATGGAGGGCTCCTAAGTCTGTCCTCCCCATCTTTATCTTTATCAGGGCTGTGTCTGTTTGATAACCAGAGAGTTTGCAGCCAGCAGGGACTGCATTCCAGGGCTGGCACTTAACATTCCAGAGGCATTCAGCTAATTGGTGCTTTGCCTGTCCTGGGCCTGGACCACCCACCTCCCCAGGGTTCCCATGTCTTGGCCCCAGGGACACCAACCCCCACTCTTCCCTTTCCCACCCCCATTCATGGCTTTGAACCACATAAACAGGCTCACGGGTGGGCAACCAGGATCACACAGTCATGAGTCAGTGATAAGGTTGTAAATGAACTCTAGGGGTATTTCACCATCCATTATTGCCAGAACCTCAAGACTGGTCCTCCTGGGGTGAGGGGCACCCCAGCAGACCTTAAGTGAGTGCTCTCCATTTTGTCATTGGTAGAAAGGGAAACTTTCTCAGAACCCAAAGCCTGTGACAGAATCATTTTTTCTGACCAAACTCCTCTGCACTCTCTTTCCCTGAACTTTAATCTAGGGCCCCCCAATCATCAGCCTGCCTGGGCAGTTTTAGAAGAACAGCCCTGCACTCCATGACTCTGGAATTTCCATTCTCATTCTACTCACTGGCTACCAGAGCCCCAGCTGGTCCGTGCTCTGCCCAGAGTGGAGCCCAGCCTCTCCAGAGGAAGCGCTTTGTTCAAGTTTGCTTTCTATTGATGTAATAAACACAACCGGAAGCAACTTGGGGAGGAAAGGGTTCGTTTCCGTGTATCATTTATAACTATAATGAAGAAAGGTCAGGGCAGGAACCTGAAGACAGGTACTGATGCAGAGACCACAGAGAGACCTGGCTCATGGCTTGCTGACATGGCTTGTTCAGACTGCTTTCTTATAGAGGACCTTCTGCCCAGGGCACCACTGTTCACCACAGGCTGGGTCCTCCCACATCAGTTATTTATCAAGGAAATGCACCCTAGACTTGCTGCAGGCCAATCTGATGGAGGCATTTTCTCAAATGAGGTTCCTCTTCCCAGATAACCCTAGATTGTGTCATGTTGGCAAAAAAAAGTGGCCAGCATAGCAGCTCAGAAGTATCTGCTTCTCCCACTGGTGACAGAGGTGGGTAGGAGGGAGACTCTAGAGGCACAAGAGAGCTGGGGATGGGGTGTGTCTGCCTAGTGAGATGCCACATTACAGAGTGACTGGGCTGAGTCAGCTGAGGTCCCAGGAGTGGGGGCCTCTGAAGGCCCTGAGAACTGCTAGCACTGTGCATCAGATCCTCCCTGTGCACAGTGTCTCCTCCTCCAGGACAGCTGCTCCTGCTGCCTTTCCTCAGTGTGGACAGTTTCCCAGACTCTGCTTCCACATCTACCTTAAGATAGAAACTCTGGAGTTTTAGTTTGCAGAACTCATGAATGTCCACAATGAAACATGTATTTCTACAGGATGAGGCCTTGCCAGTGGCTTGCAAGTGGAGTGTATATGTCTTGGAATGTCATCAGAGGGAGATAGTTGCTGGAGCCCCAGCAGCCACCCTGTACCATGAGGAGAGCATGGTGTGGGGGCCTGTGCACAATGGAGAAACAAGTAGAGAGGCCTGGATGTCTGTCTCTGTGTGTCCTCGGTTAGTCCTGAGCTTCTTGGAGAACAGATTTCTCTGCCAGTCACAAATAAGCTTCATTATAGTTAAAATTTTCTATTTTATAGTTTTGACTATATGACTGTTGCTTTTTGTCAGAGCCAAACCTAAAACAAATACACTGGGAAGCTTCTTGTCAAGCTACAAAAGTATAGTTTTTGAGCTGTCAGCACCTGTGAGTGATAATTCCCAGCCTCCCCAGCTCCCAGCCTCCCCAGCTCCCAGAATAAGCCGAACTGTTATGCTCTTTCTCTGGATAACAAATGAGAAACCTCAAACACAGAGAGGCTCAGGAACTCCAGGGGGTTGGTATAATTGGGACTTGAATCAGACCCCCAAGTCCACACTCAGTTTGTTCCCTTTGTCGCAAGAGAACTTCCTAAACTAGGGAACCACCTTGAACGAGCCCAGCCCCATCTAGAAAATCACAGAGCATCCATCTCTCATCTTCCTCTGGAAGAAGAAAATAGGGAGTAAGCCCTTGCTAGCCTACTGGGGACCACAAAGAACAGGGCTGAGGTCCAGCAGAGATTCGAGGAGCCAGGGATTCACATGACTTAGATGACCACCAAATATCTGCACCGCCCACCTCTCCAGTGCTGGGATTACAAGCACATGCCACCATATTTGGTTTGTGTGCAAGTGTGCACCTGCTTACATATGTGTAAGTGTGATCACACCCCTGCAGTGGCTTTCGTGTGAAGGTGAGGGGTCAGGTCTCTGCTTCCGTTGTGTGTTCTGCGGGCAGAACTCAAGTTCACAGACTTGCACAGCAGTGCTTTTTACGACTGGGCCATCAAACTGGCCCGCACCCGCTTTTTACAGTCTGAGTTCCAGACACTGAAGTTATGCGTTTCTACTTGCAAGTGATGGACTGACGGAGCCTCTCCCAGACCTTTTTCATTTTCAGGGCAGAAGTTTTAAATGGTAACTAATTTTTCCCTTGTGGATGAATCCTGCTTTTGCTGCTTCTGAAATATTGCTTTCAAAGCCACTAGATTTTCTAGTATGTTTACCTAGAAATTCATAATTTTGTTTTGTTTTTGAGACAGGGTTTCTCTGTGTAACAGTCCTGGCTGTCCTGGAACTCACTCTGTAGACCAGGCTGGCCTAGAACTCACAGAGATATGCCTGCCTCTGTCTCCTGAGTGCTGGGATTGAAAGTAGAGCACAGTTTGTTTTACATTTAAATATGTTTTGCTTTTTATAAGATGTGACATTACTGGGCTTTGATGGCAGTCAGTAAGCAGAGGCAGGTGGATCTCTGTGAGTTAAAGGCCAGCCTGGTTTACAGAGCAAGTTCCAGGACAGCTGGGGCTACACAGGAAGAACCCTGTCTCAGAAAAAAGAAAAAGATATAATATTTATTTGTCTACACTCATTTTTCAAAACCCAGATGTCCAATTCAACTGGTATCCTTTGTGGAAAGTGTTATCTTTCCATAATTTCTGAGAATTTCAGAGATGGTCACATGGGTCTATTTCTAGGCTTCTTTTCTCTCCCTGGTCTGTTGGTGTACGCTCTCACTAGCATCACACAATGCTGGTGGCTGCCTCTTCATAGTATACTCCAAGGTTGATAATATCAGCTCTCTTTGTTCTCTGCTTTTATGATTTTATTGGCTTTTCTGCCCATATCCACCAAGTAATTCACTGAGTTTAATTGAGGTTGTGTTGAACATTCAGAACAAATCCAAAAGAAATGGCATTTTAGACTTGCTGGTGTGTTTGATGGCTACACTTAAAGCCCTGGATCTGGTCCATGTGAACAGGGTGTGGTGGTACACACCTCTAACTGTAGCACTTGAGAGGTAGACTCAGAAGGGTCTTAGAAAGTTCAAGGTCATCCTCAGGTATCTGGGGAGTTTGGGCCAGCCTAAATGATAGGATACCCCTTCCCCTTCAAAAAAATAGTCTTAACAAGGTAGGTTTCTGTGAACTTGGAAAAGCCTAGAACAGTATTTGTGTGTGTGTGTGTGTGTGTGTGTGTGTGTGTGTGTGTGTGTGTGTGCGCGCGCGCGCACTTGTCTTAATCTGAGTTTGATATTAATTCCAAGGAAACCATTAGATTTACACTTAGAATACCTTGAAGCCATCACAAGTATGGTCCCTGTTGTTACCATAGCAGCCGTGCAGCAGATGGGAGCAGACACACACAGGGCCACCAGCGTGCCTGGGAGCTGGGCCAGCCCTTAGCTTTCATTCCTGCAGCCCATCACCCTTCCTCAGCCTGCTCCTTCTCCCACCACCATTGCCACCATTGCCACAGCCTCCACCAGCAGCCCAGGGCTCCAAGGCCTTGATGGAGCCCTCCGTGTTAATCTTCTCATCTCTACTGGTGTGGAGGTCGAAATGACCAGCTAGCTGCTGGAATGTTCTTGGTTTGCTTCATGGCACCAGTGAGCTCTGCGAAACTGCGACATTGTCACCGCAGGTGAACCTGCAACTGAGCACATCTGGCCTCTGGGGTGTCTCCAGTGATGACATCAGCAGTCTACCTGTCCAATCCTCTACTGTACTGTCCTTGAGCTTCTGGATGGCACTGGAATCTTCCATGTACAGTCTTTACAAGCTCCCTCTTGACCCCTTGCAAGGCTTCCCTGTGTCCTGCTGCCCCCCCACTGTGCCTCTTCTTCCTCCTTAGTAAGGAACACCTGCTGCTTCTGTTGAGAACCCACATGCACCATTGAAGATGTCACCATCCTCTTTAGGTATTTCCCCTCCTTCAGGACCACAGAGGGTGGGATCCTTCAGACACTAACAGATCACAGGGGGCACCTCTAGCTGAAGGTGGGTGACTGGCTCCCAGGAGCAGCTGCTCCCAATGGGACATGCTTGCAGTTCCCTTTCTAGAGACTCTCTGGGTGTTGTCCACTTGCATCTTGGTAGCCACACCTATTTACCCTCAACTTGGCCTGGGGAAGGGGGTTGATGGAGAGAGCCCAGGCTCACCTGGACTCTCTTCACCAGCCCCCTCCCACATATGGATGTGACCTAGTTGGCAGGCAAGAGGGTTAGAAAGCGAAAGGCCTGTTGCAACACAAGTAGTGATGCCTCCTGGTTTGGGTGGTTCAGCTGTCCCCCTAGACAGTCTCCTGTGACATCAGCATGCCCTATTGAGAGACTGACTAGGATTCTTTGACATTCAGGCTGTGGGCCTTTTCCTCATCTATCACCTTGTTAGCAGGCCTAAAGGTTCTCGGCCTTATGAAGAGCTGGAAGTTCTGGGAGCCATTGGTGCTGATAAGCTGGAGTTGGATTGCTTACTCAGTACCATTACTCTGGCCCTCAGCTGTCCTGGGTGAGATCATCCAGGGCCAGCGCATCCGCCAACACCTTGGAGAAATACAGGCTGTTCTCACTGCCGGCCTGCCTTTCTTGAACCTTCTGGAAAATTAAGAAGAAGTCTTGAACAGCACCCCTCTTGGCTGCCTTATTCTCACAGGCTATCTCCTCACAGAGTGCTGAGCAAATTTAATCTGCTCCCTGGTTCCACTTGTAGCTGGTTCTCATCTGTGATGACAGCATGTTGGGGAAGCACTTTGGGATGAAGGTCAACAGAAGGGACTCCAAGATTAGCATTGCCACAGAGGACAAAGGCAGGACGCAGTGGAAGGGACCAGAGGAACACTGCCTTACATTCCTGGTGGCTGTGAAGGATCTCCCACCGTGTGCACTTTACCATCCTGGTATCTAAGGCCCCAGAAAGAAGCTGCTGACCCCTTTACTGCCATCCCCATTGGGTACCTGAACACGGGTTCTTTTAATCCAGCATTTTGGTTTTTTCTGTCCAAGGGCTTAGGGGCCACATTGCTGTGGAACCCTAGACCAGGAGTTGGGGTGTATGAGTGGCAGCAACTCACAGGAGAGGCAAGCGGTCGTGTGAGCAAACATGGCATTGTCATTACTGTATGTATGCTCTCAGGCCTCAGAGGCTGGTACTAAGGCAACACCCGACAGGGGAGGCTGCACAGGATGTCCAGAGTTTGGTGTTCATCTAACATCCTCTGGGATGGTGGAAGCAGGCAGACACTCTGCAATGGTAGTGCCTCAGCAGGAGGATGTCATGTGCCTCCCATGAACATCTCAACCTCCTTCTTTGCTCCCTAACTTTGCTTCCCTGGAGTCCCCAGGGCTCTGGAGCCTGCTAATAAGAGTTGCTAACAGCCATTGGTTCCCAGCTCCAAGACTAGTTACTAGTGCCTGGATAGTGGCTGTCACTGGCTACAAACATCTTCCTGCAGGAAGGGACGGGTAAAGGAGGGACCAGCTCACACCAGGCTCCGTTCCCTAGGGTCTTGATACTGCTGGCACTGAAGCGTGGACCTAGGGCCTTCCGCATGCTGGGCAAACCTCTATCACCAAGTTGTACCCCAAGCTGTCCTTTTCCTTTTTATTTCATGGCAAGGACTTAGGTAAGTGCTCTGGCTGGCCTTGAACTTGGGCTCCTCCTCTAGAAGTATACAGGCTTATATTACTAGGCCAATGATGTCTTCTGTTAGTTTTCCAACATCATATGTAGATATATAGCTACTGTGCACATGCTAGGTTGTATCTCTCCTTTGTAGTATCTGGGGGAGTGTATGTGTACATGTGTGTGATGCATACAAAGGTCAGAGGTCAGCCACACGTGTCAAAAATCCATCTATGTTCCATTGTTACAAACCAGCATCTTGCACTGGCAGAAACTGGCAGGTCTGTCTAGGCTATCTGGCTATGCCATTCTGGGGATCTTGTTGCTGCCTCTCCATCTCTGGATTAGAAGAGTTTGTAACCACACCTAATTCTGAAAAATTATTTTTTAAAAAAACTTTATTTTTATTTATTTGCTTTGGTGTTTGCCTATAGCTGGGAGCTGTAACTACAGACAGTTGTGAGCTGCCATGTGGGTGCTAGGAATTGAACCCCTGTCCTCTGGAAGAACAGTCAGTGCTCTTAAGCCCCTGAAAAATTATTTTAACTTTATTCGTTATTTTTAGTGTATGTGACTGTGATGTCTGAGTGTAGCACTTCACGCCATACATATCTGTGGAGGCCAAAGGATGAATTGTTGCATCTGGTACTCTGTTCCCACTGGGAACTGCAGGAATCAAACTTAAGATGTTAGGTTTGGGGGCTGGAGAGATGGCTCAGAGGTTAAGAGCGCTGACTGCTCTTCCAGAGAACCTGGATTCAATTCCCAACAATCTTATGCTGGCTCACAACCATCTATGATGAGATCTGGTGCCCTCTTCTGTATACTGTATACATAATAAATAAATAAATATTAAAAAAAAAGATGTTAGGTTTGCTGTGAGCACCTTCACCTACTGCATCTCTCCAGCACCGGCTTCTCTCTCTCTCTCTCTCTCTCTCTCTCTCTCTCTCTCTCTCTCTCTCTCCTTTCTTCCTTTCTTTGTAATGTCGGTTCTGGGGATTGAACTCCGGTCCCCATGCTTGCTTGGCAAGCACTTTACTAACTGGGCTATCTCCCCAGCCCATCTCTCTCCACCCTATTTCAAATAGGGCCTCAATATAAAGACCATGCTAGTCTTGACCATCTCCCGAGCCTGGACCAGGCCAGGCTCACTCCATACTTCTTGAGTTTGAATGTGCACATGAATCTCCCAGGGGTCTTGTTAACATGCAAACTCACTGATTTTGGGGGAGGGTCCAATTCTGCATTCCTAACAGGCTCCCAGCCTTTATTAATGCTATTAATAATGACTCTCATACTTGGTCTCACCACGGCCCAGGACAGCTATGAGTACAGCCCAACACAAAGTCGTAAACTTAAAGCATTATAAGGGTTTTTGGTTTTGCTCTTTTTGAGATTTTCTTTTAAAGTAACTCAATTGTGCAGCCCTTCAGCATGAACCCTGTGGATGATAAACCCGAGCTGCAGTATCAAAAGGCTGGACAAGCCCAAACTGTGGATCTTCTCTCAGACCTCACAATGCTCCATCTCTCCTATCCCTCAGTTCTAAGACAGCTCAGCCTGCCAGTGACCTGTGAAGTGGCAGGCGCTCTGAAAAGCATTTGAAGAAAAGCTACCCAAGGGTGCAATCAGGGAAGCTGTGCTTCTGATCTATTATCAGGTACTGCTGATGTTGCTCAGGGACCAGCTTTGAGAATCTCTGATCTCAGGGAACCTCCTCCCCATGGAAGCCTGAAGATCAGAACTGGCACTGCTAGGTCTCATCACATCAGGAGGTAGGAATCTTATCAGCAGCCTGGGTGCCAATGACACCAAGTGGGGGGGGGAGCTTGGCCAAGGGCCAAGACCCCTCTGCGGGCCTCTCCCATTGGCCTGCTGCCTCCTGCCTGGCCCAGCACCCCAGCCTTCAGAAGGCCCCTCCGCCCAGCTTTGTTTGCATTCCTGGAGCTTGTGTCAGCTTGGACAGCAGGCATGACTGTGTGGGCCTGGCCTGGTGCAGCCTGATGGCTGTCTGTATACTTCAGGCCTCCTGGGCCAGGCAGAGGTGGCCACACAGGACTGACTCCCTTAGCAGGCCAGTGACTCATGCTTCCCCTCAGATTCCGGGAAATGCCTCCCTGCCACCAGTGCCACTTTCTCTTATTTAATGAAAAATTATCTGCAAGTTTTCATCAACCTAAGGATGGGGGGAATGAAGGAGGAAGAGCAGCCAAATCTACTCCTTGGAGGGGCCCCAAGGATTCCTGTCCCAAAAATCTATATCCTCTCCCTCCCCCCCCTTCATTTCATCCTCATACCAGCCCCAACCCACCATACAGCTTTGGTTCAGGAAGGCCAGCCCCAGAAATGCTTGCTTTTATTAAAAAGGAATGGTTTCACAAAGGCACAACTGTAGGAAAGGTTGTAATTTGCCCAAATAAAACTTAATTTGATCCATGAAATAGCTGTGGTTTATTGTGTAATCAATGTGCTATGTGTTTCGATTTAAAAAAAAAAAAAAAGAGCCAATATAATAGGGGGCCAGCAGCCACCTCTGGGGGTCCACCTCTTCCCTCTGTACACAGTAGGGCCATACAGCCTATCCTGATAGACCATCCTGTCTTGTCAGGGTCCACTGAGACCTCTGTCTGGGACCACAGGGGCTCATGGGAGAGAAAGCCTGGAACATCAGTGAGAGAACTTGAAGCTTCTGGGGGGTGGGGGGTGAAAACCGCCCCTTTTCCTAAAGCGAGTCTGTGCTGGGTTAGGGTCTGAGAAGGGGTCTGTAGGGACTGAGTCACCTTCGTGCCTGCTGAAGTAGGGGGTTGCCAAGGCTGTGGGAAGAAGAAGAAGCTGGCATCACTTCCTATACCGAGGAGTTCCTCTGGAAGTGCAGTGGGTAACAGAGAGGGGTAGTGGCCTTGTCTCTGCACCCTGGCTCAGAGTGAAGGTAGCATAGGCTAAGAAGAGGAGCTGGGTGGGGCGCACTCTGACCTCTGATGATAAATCAAGCCTTTATCCCTTATCTCTGCCTGCCCTGGCCATGTAGATGAAGGCATTGAGGGTTGAGTCTTTGCTACCCTGGTGGTCCAGCACTTGGAAGCAGAGGCAGGCAGATCTCCATAAATGAGACGTCAGCCTGGTCTACAGAATGAATTTCAGGACAGCCAGAGCTACAGAGAGACACCCTGCCTCAAAAAACCAGGTGAAAAAAGTCTCAACTGGGGTTCATTCTAGAAACTAATAAATAGTCTCAAGCAGACCATGTAGCCAAGGATGACCTTAGACTCCTGACCTTCCCACCTCCACAGTTCTGGGGATCAGATCCAGGGCTTCCTGCACTCTAGGCATGCACTCTACTCCTGAACCATATTCCCTCAGTCACTCCAGAAACTGTCATACCACATTACTGCCCTGGCAGGGAGGGCTTTGGCGGGGGAGGGGAGGGATGCTGGGCTAGAGTCACAGTCACATCTCCTTGGGAACTAACTGAGGAAGAAAGGCCATCTTGCTCCCAGCACATCATGTGTAACAGGTAGTCTTTGTGACAAGCTGTGCAGCGGATGTCAGTGGCCCCATTCTGAGGTGTGGAAATTGGAACCAGTGTTGGCCTGTCTAAAATCACAGACTTTCTCTGGTCTCTTGCTCCTGTACGGGGAGGCACGAGACATCTAACAGCCCTAGCCCATGTCTACTATCTGCTCTGATTATGGGGCTGTGGTCCACAGTGTTTCCAATACATTCTTCCCCTTAGGAGTTTTTCAGAAAAGGGCCTTTCTGTGGCTCAATGTCACCTTGGACAAGCCTTGAGCCTCAGTTTTCTCATTTTCAAAATGAAGACAATTACCCTCCCCCCCCCCACACACACACTCAGAGACCTTCCTGACAATTAAATGGAACCACATACCAAAAGCACATATGCCAGGGCTTAGCATTCAGTAGACACCCTTTAAATTTGCCTATTGTGAGCCACCATGTGGTTGCTGGGAATTGAACTCAGGACTTCTGGAAAAGCTGCCAGTGCTCTTAATCTCTCCAGCCTCTAAATCTGCTTATTGCAAAGAGCGCCCTCATTGAGGGCTGAAATATGGCTCCATGTTAGAACACTGCCTGGTATGTGCAAGGCCCAAAGTTCAATTCTCAGCACCACACATGTGCACAAGGAACCCTCATTGAGAATCACATTGAGTTATCACAAGATTTGAGATAACTCCTAGAAATTTGTTTGGAGGCTGAGAAACTTGGATTTGAACTCCAAATCTGCTGTCAATTCACCAGGTATCTCCCTGAACCATATTCCCACAGTCACTCCAGAAACTGTCATACCACATTACTGCCCTGGCAGGGAGGGTTATGGAAGTGGGGGAGGGGAGGGACGACAGGCTAGAGTCACAGTCACATCTCCTTGGGAACTAACTGAGGAAGAAAGGCCATCCTGCTCCCAGCACATCATGTGTAACAGGTAGTCTTTGTGACAAGCTGGTAAAGATCCTCATCTTACAAGGTTGAACCTCAGTTTTACCATCTGTAAAATGGGTATAACAGGGATGATGATGAAACAGTGAGATGTCAGGTGACAGTCAACAGGTGCTTAGTAAGTAGACATTGTTTTATCATTGTCATTACCACCATCAACATCATTGTTCTTTTGAAATGCCTTTATAGGTTTTGGCCTCAGGCATTGTGACAATATGTGAGGTTCTTAATGTGTGACTTTTCTCATACACTTGTTTGTGCTTCTTCCCTCTCCCAACAACTTTTTTGTTGTTTTTGAAACAGGGTCTCACTATGTAGCTCCAGCTGTCATAGAACTTACTATGTAGATCAGCCTGGATTTGAGCTCACAGAGATGTGCCTCCCAAGTGCTGGCATTAAAAGTATATATGACCAGCAACATGTTCTTCTGCTGAGTAGGTCTGGAGCGAACTCAGAGAAGCTGAGATCCATTCTCAGGTGCTGCTGATGTTGCTCAGGGACCAGCCTTGAGAACCTCTGACCTCAGGGAACCTCCTTCCCATGGAAGCCTTTTGGATTTCCCCAATACTGCTTAAAAGACACTGGGGTCTCTGCCCTGAGAGGTGGAGAACCCTCTGTGTCCTCCTTCTGAAGCAGACCATCCAGTGACCAAAAGGCTGGATAGCAATTACCCACAAACACAGGCCTCTCCTTACTTCTTCCAAGGAGCTGTCAAGTGCTGGCCAGCCCCACTGCTGGCTGAGATGGGCATGCTGTGGGGCGCAGAGAAAAACAACACCTCATGTGGCAGGTCACCAGCAGAAAGGCCAGGAGGCTTCCTGTGAACGTTGAAGGCATATAGTGCTCCCCACCACTCTACAAGGACTGTGGGGGGCTTCTCCCCTGCTTCCTGTCTGGGACGATCCCCTTAGTGTCCACTGCATCACAGAGCAGAAGGCCAGCTCGAAAGCCACACTGTGGTCTGTGTGTCTGAGGCTTCCACTTGTAGTCCTGGAGCGTGTAACCCACCTAAAGCCATGGCAGGTCCTATTCTGTTTGGCTGATATCCTGGTATCTCAGAGCCTTGCCAGAGTGCTTCAGGGAACAAGCATGTCTGCATGTTATTCACTGTTACCCATGTGAGGGTCGTTTATCATCACTTAATACAATAAACTTCAATTAAGCAAAACAGCAGCAGTTAGACATGTTTAATTGAGATTCAACACCAGAGCTTCTTGGTTGGCATTTATCACAGAGAATCTCTGCTTTTAATTACGGTGTATAATGAAGTTTATTGTAATAAAGATAACATTTGATTTGTGTGGGAAATTTGAAAGAATTGATTAAGTATAAAGGAAAAGGATACAGACATGTTCCCTTACTGCAGACTACAAAGTCACAAGTTACATCATATTCTGATACTCATGCCTTAATGGAATGAAAACATATTAAAAATAGTTTACAAAAGTGACAAAGAAAAATATACAATCTAAGGACTGGAGGGATTGCTCAGTGGTTAGAGAACTTGCTGCTTTTGCAAAAGGACCTGGGTTCAGTTCCTAGCACCCATGTCTACTTCCAGGGAATCCCATGCCTTTGGCTTCCATAGGCACCAGCACTCATACATACTCACTCACACACTCACACACACATACAAACTCACTCACACACTCACACAAACATACACACACACTCACACACATACACATACGCACACACATGGGCACGCATATATACATACACACAAAAAAATAAAATAAATATTGCAGCTCTTGTTCAAGACAAAACAGATCACAAACAGATTATCAAAGTAACGTAAGTTGTAGAAGGCCATGAGCAAGGACTGGTGTGTGGAAGCTGTGTGTGCCAGATGTAGGAAGAGTGTTGGAACACAGTCCAGGGGAAGGGACAGGTCAACAAAGGTCACCCAAGAGGACCAGCAAGAGGACCAGGGCATTTGGGTGTGAGGAGACAAGGTTCATTTGATGCCGTTTTGTCTGTGTATGTATATCTCTTTGTACTGATGTTAGCTATCTATAGAGGTCGTAATTTGAGGCAAGTAAGATGCTGAGCATTTAAAGGCATCCCCCTCCTTCTAATGTCTCAACAACAAATCAGGACAAGATTCTACCAGAGTTCACTCTATGGTAGGAACTATAGGAAGCCATGAGTTTGTTGGGCTCTGTAAGACAGGGCATAGGCAAAGGGTTATTCACACGTGCTCCTCCCCCAAAGGCCACACTTGGAAAGTCTTTACCCAGCAGGGATAGGGGCTTCCTGCAGCCTCCCTAACCCCTCAAGGGTCCAGGCCTATGTACATTAGTCCCTCCAAGGCCATTTGCAATATGGAAGAGTTTTATTCAGCAGGTGGTGGGGAGTGGCTGGCTAACCAGGTGAAGGTCTTCTAACCCTCAGAGCCATCCATGAGGAGATGTAAACAGTCAGCAAAGCCCAGCTGGAGTAGTTCTCTTACAAAGAGGCACAGCTGAGCTCTCCAAGACAGTAGATGCATTTCTTGGAGGATAAGCTCACACAACAAGCACTTCCCTCAGAGTGTGAGGGACTTCAATCCCCAGAACACATGTGCTTTAGTCAAGGTTCCTATTGCTGTGAAGAGACACCGTGACCATGGCAACTGTTATAAAAGAAAAACATTTAACTGGGATCGCTTACATTTTCAGAGGGTCAGTCCATTATCATCAGGTGGGACATGGCTGCAGGCAGGCAGACATGGTGCTGGAGCAGGAGCTGAGAGTCTTACATCTTCATCAGAAAGCAACAGGAAGTGAACTGAGACACTGGGCAGAGCTTGAGCATATATGTGGTCTCAAAGCCCACCTCCACAGTGACATACTTCCTCCTACAAGGCTACACCTCCTAACAGTGCCACTCCCTATGGGGGCCATTTTCTTACCACAGTGTGTAAAGATGGAAAGAGAGAACCAGATCCACAAAATTGTTCTCTGACCTCCACATGCGCATCATGCCATCCTGTCATGTACACAATAATAATAATTTTTAAAGATTACAATATTGGGTTTTTTCGAGACAGGATTTCTCTGTGTAGCCCTGGCTGTTTTGAAACTCTATAGACCAGGCTATGAGTTTGAACTCATAGAGAGCCACCTGCCTCTGCCTCCTGGAATGCTAGGATTAAAGGTGTACATCACCATGCCTAGCTAGAGGGGACATCTTAAGCAGAGAACTGGAGCTATAAACCAACTAGCCTGATTTAGGGACCATTACTATTTCATCCTAGGGAGAGGGAGGAGCTATAGACTGTGATGAATTCTCTGTAAGCTGAGACCCGCAAGGCAGCCAGTGCATGATAGCTTTGCCCAGGAGGATGCCTGGGTTGGGCAACACTTTAGGCAGCTGCACCTGGTTGTCTATAGACAGAAATAGCATTGGAGTCAGTTGGTTTACCTGTGAGGGAAATCAGCAACACCATTGCAACATATCTGGGCTATGCTAGCTAGGAGGAGATGAATCTGTAGGTACCTTACTGTCTGCCAGTTGGGTATTCCATGCTTGGGGGAGGGTTCTGCCTCTGCTCCTAACCTTTTTTCACTTGTTTTGGTTTTACAAGACAGTTTTTCTGTATAGCCCTGGCTGTTCTCATTCTGTAGACCAGACTGGCCTCAAACTTACAGAGATCCTCCTGCCTCTGCCTCCCAAGTATGGGGATTAAAGGCATACACTACCACCACCCAGAGCCTCTCACTTTCTTAAGCAGGTTAGGGAGCCCAGCTGAGCCTCCTTTCTTCACACATGTAGAATGAGAGTCTGGTGTCAGCGTTCCCTCGGAGAACAGTCTCAGGGCTCTTGTTAATATATGCACAAAGCTCTGTTCCTAATCACATTTGTCTCCTAGTCCAAGAGTGACAGGCAACCTGGACCCAGGCCCAGAATCTGAGGCCTTGCTGAAGCAGGCAGACCTCAGACCCACTTCCAAGATGAGGAGCAGAGACGTATACATGTTCCCTCAGCCTTCTAAGCCAGCAAGTGTGCAGCCCAGGTCCAAGGTCAAGGCTAAGCACAGAGCAAGTGATCCCTCAAGACAAATCACGGTCAACATGGCTGGGAATTGTTGAACTCTTTCCTCCCCATTAGAGAAGAGAAAGAAGTGGAGAGTCACTGTAAAGGGCCGCTTGCAACACACATCAAAAGGCTGTTGGTCTGCACCATCCATCTATACAGTCCACACTGAATGGGGTCCTTAAAGGCTTTGTTTTTCTCCTATACAAACTCACGAGCAAATGTGTCTATATTAAAGTGTTAACCAAAGTGCATCTTGGGCTGTTGACAAGGATATACAAGGAGGGGATGAAATATAGTGTGTGTGTGTGTGTGTGTGTGTGTGTGTGTGTGTTGAATGGGAGTGTTGTGTGTTTCACAGGGGTGTTGTGTGTGTACGTGAGTGCACATTTCTTGACATTCCAAAAGCTACATTTTGTTTGTTGCTCATTGATGAGAAATTGAAAGCAAAACTGTTGAAAATAAACATTTACAATGAATATGCCGTAACAGTACTAACAGTACTAACAACAACAAAACCCTGACAATAAACAAGATTTTAAAAACAAATACTAAACACTGCTCCTAATGGCCAGGCCTGTCTCAGTTGCTCCCAAACACCCACTCTTGTAACCATGCATCTTCTAGCTGCCCTGGGCACAAGGCCCAGATGTTCCTTCTTCAGAAAATGAGGAAACCAAGGCTTAGGATCTTGAGGGAATCACTGAAGGTCACTGGGCTGGAGGCAGAGCTGGGTCTGGAGCCCCAAGGGCTGACTTGGAGGCCTGAGTGCTTAGCAACAGTGGAAAGTGAAGTTCAGAAGGGAGTCTCAGCAAAGAGATGCCGGGAACAGCAGCCCTGGGACCATAGCAACGTGAGTGTGATTCCTATCTCCTCCAATCCTGAGCTGTGTGACCTCAGACACCTTCACTTCTTTGAGGCTTGTCTATCAGATGAACATAAATTCAGTGAGCTGATAGAAAATGTCTAGTAGCCAACCAGTCTTCAGTATTAATGTCACTAAACAAGGTAAGAATCCTATTTCTAAGATTATTCTCCCTCACTCCAGAAGCTCAACATGAATTCCCCACTACCAACCTCTCTTGGGACATTGATTTTAAGAAAAAGGATTTTTAAGAACTCCTAGGCTCCAAAGAAGCTAACATGAAACCACCATACTCAGATTTTCATTTGAAAGAGAAACTGAGGCAGAGGTCTCTCTTAGCAGCACTCAGCTGAATCTCTGCTTGTCCAACCATCTTTTATCCCAAGATGACCAGGTTGAAGGGCAGCTAGGGGAGTCTGGGTGCTTTATCTGTGTTCTGCTGAGCCCACTGTCGTCTGTTTTGGTAACAGTCACAGAGGCTTCTGAATTCTTTCTCCTCTGCCCTAGCAATGGCCCATCCATCCTGGACAGCCTTTCCTGACACCCCCCACACCCTCCCCATTAGCTTCCCCATTCCTGCCTAAAGTGACGGTAAGCCTCCTCTGGCTCTTGGGGGCTCTGTGGAGTTCTCAAAGGTGAAAAATTCAGGAACTATTTTCATCTGCCTTTCATTAAATAGAACTTTAAGACATGAACGGTAAAGGTGAGCTCACTGTTCAGAACCCTATACTGCTGGAAATGCCATCTTTTCTACCAGGTGTCTGGTACCACAGAAACTTTAAAAGCAGACAAGAGAACAGGCTGGTAGGGGTGGTTGCATGATGATGTAAATGCACATGAGCCACTGATGCATGTCCCACTGAACCATGCACTTCAAAGTGAAACAGACTGCAGGAGTGGCTTAGCACTGTGAGCACGCCTGCTTTTACAGAGAACCTGAGTTTGTTTCCAGCACTCACATCTAGCAGCTCACAAACACCAGCCTCAGAGGATCTGATAACCTCTTCTGGCCTTTAATGGTATTTGTATTCATGTGCACATATACACATAGACACACATAATTAAAACTAATATAAATGAATATTTTAAAGTAGATAGGGCAAGGTGAGATGTCACTCAGTAGGTAGAGTACCTGCCTAGTATGTTTGAAGTCCTAGGTTCAACCCCAGCACTGCATACATTGGATGTGCACACCTGTCCCAGTACTTGAGAGGTAAAAGCAAGAGCTCAGAATTTCAAGGTCATCCTTGACTATATGTTGAGTTTGAGGGTTGTCTAAAATAAATAAATAAATAAGCAAACAAACAAATAAATAAAGATCTGATGAGATGGCTCAGTTGATAAAGTGCTTTTCTTGCAAACACAAGGGCCTCAGCACTCACCAACAACCAGTGGGCATGGTGTGCACACCTGTAACCCAGCTCTGGGGAGGCAGAGACAGGTGGATTCCCCAGGCCTTACTGACCAGCCAGTCTAGACTTGTCTTCAAGGCCCAGGTCCCAGTGAGAGACTCTGTTTCAAAACACAAGATGAGGCTTGTGTCCTAGCTTGCTTTCTGTTGCTGTGATGAGATACCATGACCAAAAGCAGCTTTGGGAGGAAAAGGTTTATCTGGTTTACACTTCCACACTGCAGTCCATCACTGAGGGAGGCCAGAGCAGAAAATCTCAAGGCAGAGAGCTGGAGGCAGGAGGTGAAGCAGAGGCCACGGAGGATGCTGCCTACTGGCTTGCTCAACTACCTACCTACCTACCTTTCTCTCTCTCCCCACCCCCTCTCTGTGTATGGGTGTGTGTGTGTGTGTGTGTGTGTGTGTGTGTGTGTGTGTGTGTGTATAGCCCCTGGTTGTCCCGGAACTCATTTTGTAGACCAGACTGGCTTTGAACTCAGAGATCTTCCTGTTTCTGCCTTCAGGGTGCTGGGAACTCAGCTATCACCCCGCCCCCTCCCCACAGAGTTTCTCTGGGTAGCCCTGTCTTGTAATTTGCTATTTGGCCAGGCTGACCTTGAACTCATGAGATCCACTTCCCTCTGCCTCCTGAGTGCTGGGATTAAAGGTGTGTGCCACCATGCCTGACTCAGCTACCTTTCTTATACAACCCAGGACCATCTGCCCCTGGGTTGCATTATCCACACTGAGCCAGCCAGGCACTCCCACATCAACCATAAATCAAGAGCGTGATCCACAGGCTGATTCAATGGAAGTATTTTCTTTTTCTTTTTTTTTTAAGTTTTTATTTATTTATTTGATTTGATTATTATGCATACAGTGTTCTGTCTGCAGGCCAGAAGAGGGTGCCAGATATCATTGTAGATGGTTGTGAGCCACCATGTGGTTGCTGGGAATTGAACTCAGGACCTCTGGAAGAGCAGACAGTTCTCTTAACCTCTGAGCCATCTCTCCAGCTCCCCGGAAGTATTTTCTTAACTGGAGTTCCCTCTTCCCAGATGGCTCTAGCTTGGGCCAAGTTGACCAAACAAAACCAATCAGCAATATGTAAAAGTATATGCTGGGCAAGCCTCATAACCTTAGTTTTAATTCTCAGAACCAAGAACTGACTCCACAGTGATGTCCTCTGACCTTCATATACCTTCCATGGCAAGCACATCACACACAAACACACACACACACACACACACACACACACACTCAGTGATACTTTAAAAATCAAGTGGGTGGATCCTGAGAAATGACACCTGAGATCCACCTCTGGCCTCCACAAATATGTTTTCAACATGCCTGCATACACACACATACACATACACACACACCCAGAGATGCATGCACACATATAGGCATATGCACACACATGCACAAATGCACACATATATGTGTACATGCATGTATACACACACACACACAGAGTTCTGTTACATATATTTTACCAAAGTAAAACTCACACACCTGACCTGCCTTCCTTTCCTCTCCAAGGCTCGGCTTAGGGTGATGCTGTTCTCAACTAAAGCTGCTCCAGGTTTGGCCTTCATCTGTCACTGCCCTGCTGTGTGGCCCTCGTGAGCACTTCACCCTCTCTGGTCCTCAGCTCTGTCATGGAAATAGAACTAGAGGCACTCTGGGACCTTCTCAGCACTGACATGCCCCAACCTGCATCCTGGATTACCCAATGGACCCCCCCTCCATGAACATCTAAGAAGATACAAGGCTGCAGGTCCTGAGTCCCTGAGCCTGGGGCAGGGTGAGTAGTCTCAGTGACTATGGGAAAGCCAGCTGGGGGTTGTCACACCATCCTAATAAACACACCCCTCTGGAGGCCTGCGTGGTCCCTTAAAGTTTATAAATACACCCACATCCATACTTTCTGTGACCCTTTCGTTCTACAAACATCCGAGATCTGTCCCCTGTGCCCAGGACTGAGCTAGCCCAGAGCCACGGGGGAGGGGAGATTCTTAGAGTCATGATGGTCAGAGCATGGATGGGGCAGCTTGCTGGGGAGATGAGGACAGACTGGCCAGGGCCTGTAAGGAGGCACCGGTGGATGGGGGAATGTGAGGGGCCCAGATAGAGTCAGGCAGTGCCCCCCTGCAAAACACTCTAAAGGCTGACCTCCATCCTTAGGGACAGGGAGGCTGCCCCGCACCATGGAGGAAGCACATGCCTATTTGTTAGTGGAACCTTAGCATTCTGGGTAGAGAAGGGATTGGAGAAGCAGAGGGGCTTGGGTGTCCATGGCTAAGCACATCAAGGTTGCAGGTGACTGGCCAGTGTCACCGGAAAGTGACAGATCTAGCTCCAAGTCCTCCCAAATCCTAGTTTTTTCATGCCCTTGGGCTAGCATTCAGGTCCACTGTAATGCCACTGACTCCTCAATGTGTGCCGGTTCTGAGTGCCACCAGCATGAATTCCCATCCCTCACAGTTCCCCGTACTAGCCAAGTCCATCTTTACAGATGAGGAATAGAGGTGGGAAGTCACGTGACCACGGTCACTGAGAATAAGGCAGTGAGTGACAGCCAGAGGCGGCAGAAGTTTTTAGGCCTCTGCCTGGGGTGGGAGACTGTAGGGTGGAGGAGGGCTGGGTCAGAGACTAAGACTACAGATGAATAAAGTGCACATGCTGTGCGACCTCAGGCCACTCAGGCTCTCTGTCTAAACCTCCCTGGAGACATGAACACGAAGTACTTTGGACAACACCCCCCATTGGTCTGCTTTTCTCATTTCTAGATCAGTAGTTGAGAATCCTAACCCTCAAATATCCCAGAGGCAGAGCTGGGAGTGGTGTGCTGAAGAGAAAGAGCCCAATGGAGGTATTAGCCCTTCTTCAGCAACGTAGTTAGCCCATGGCAGGTGTTCCCCTGTGGCACAGGCTGCCGGAGCTTCTGTTTGGGGACAGTAATTCCCACCTACCTTTTGTCTAGGGTCAGCAGGCCCCAGACTCTCAGCATTCTCTGAGGACTTAGGCTTTGTTTAGAAGAGTCTCCATGGAGTATGAGTCACCACATCCTGGGTGGTTTGGGAGGGAACCAGGATGTCACTGTTGGGTACTGGGCTGGAGGCAGCTGCTGCCCAAGATGGTCAACTTAGTAACTAGTTCCAGGGACCCAGCACCCTCCCTCACCTGCAAGCTGAGGGGCTGGAGCAGAGGCAGTCATAGAACAGGTGAGCTAGGCCAGCTGGTAACGACACAGGTGGCCGAGCTGAGGACCTGGACCCACACGGTGAGAGAAGTATCCTCGGGCCTCCACACGTGTGCACACACACAAATAAATGTAATTTAAAAGTCAGCTATGGGCTCAGCTGGGTTCAATCCCTTCCTGCAGTTGGGTCCCTACCAATGATCTTTCAGAAAGTTTAGCTCAGGGCTGACAAGATGGATTACTGGGTAAAGGTATTTGCTGCAAGGCCTAATGACCACTGGGACCCAAACGACAGAAGGAGTAAACCTCCTCCTGAAAACTGACCTCTGTCCTCTACATGGATGTCATGGCACTCACAGATCACCTCATGGGTCCATTTAGAACCCAGCTCACTTCTGCCTATGGAGCATCAACCCGGTGCTTTATCTCAGTGGTGAAGGTCCCCAGACTCCCTGTCCACATTGGCTGTCTTCATTACACTGGCTATGAGTTGGCAGCCTCTCTCCAGAGCACAAGCCTGTGAAAATGCTCCTTCCTCAATTCCTGACCTCACCTACCTACCCCAAATCCTCAGCTCTAGCCCCCATCTTGGCTTTTGTCCCATGAGGCAGAGAACCCAAAAGAGTGTCCACCTTTACCTCAGCACCTCACAGAACTTATTCCTTGATTCACTAATGACCTGTGACAACCTAGGGCCCTACACTAACAATCAGGTCCTGACAGCACGAGGCTGGTGTCTTCAGCACAAGGTCTCACTGGGGAGGTCCTGGAGGATCAACTGTGGTTAGCACAGGGACACCAGTGATCTTTGGCATGGGGACAGGATTATCAGAGGTGGGGACAGTCCATGGGTAAACAACATTGGGAAAGAAAGTTAAATGATCTATGACTCCTGTCACTTGCCCTGTGTCACCTGCATTCTCTCACAGCCACCACACATGTTAACAGCAGGAGGTGATGCGATTGTGAAATTCAGTAGCTTCTAGCTCCATCAGTCCCGTGAATGACTTGCTCTAGGAAAGCCTTGCCATAAGAACTCAGGGAGGTTCTTTGGTACCTTTTGGTGAAGAACCGGCCCTTTGAGTGGACTTGGAATAGATCCCTCAGCCCAGTTAGCCTGAAGCAACCACAGCCAGATGCCTGGCTTGACTCTACATAAGCAGACAGAACCACCTGGCTCCTGCCTCAGCAACAGTAAGAAATAGCGGTGGCGGCTTACAGCTACTGTGTGGTGAGTTAGTTTACAAAATTCCCAGGGCTCTTTATGTTCATGTAAGTCTCCAAGAGAAGACACAAGAGTCCTTCTGTAAGGATATCCTCCAGAAAACTGTTCTCATGTCACTCGGGCCCCACAGTGTGATGGACCATCTGACCACCGTGTCTAGAACTGCAACATGCCCATTGATGAGTCAGAAGCATGCTATCCACCTTTCACATACCTTTAACACAGCTCACGTGGCAGATTGTGTGTGTGTGTGTGTGTGTGTGTGTGTGTGTGTGTGTGTGTGTGTGTGTGTGTGAATCCTATCAGGGTCCTAAGAGAAGCCTCACTCCAGGGCTCAAGCTGGGAAGTAAATCTCCATCCTTCTCCCTGAGACATGGTATTTGCTACTTTGTTCGGACCTCTGAGATGGGAGGCAGGCACCTGAGCCTCTTCCATCAGATCAGAACAGGGAAGGAACCCCTTACAGGCCTGCACTCTTTCTCACCTCTCTTGCACGCAGTGGACCAGGAGGTACAAGCCCTTGCTTGGTTCTTACGCATAGATAAGCCCGCTGTCCTTTTTCCTTTCCTCTCTTTCTTTTGTTCTGTAGAACTCCTACATGGCTGGGGGTGGTCTTGAACCACTGATCCTCCTGCCTCTACTTCCCAAGGGATCATAGGCATGTGCCACCATTGAGTCCCCCTTTCCGTTAACTACCTCTGCTTCCAATTCCTCAAGTACTGAAACCATGCCCCTGTTAGCTTCAAAGCCTACTGAAGTCCTGAAGGTTTCTCTTTGTAAGAAAGACAGCTATTAAAAAAAAAAAAAAAAAAGCTATAATGCAAACACTTTATTATCAAGAGTGACTGGTATTAGTTTTGTCTGGGCATTAATATTTTTAAAAAGCCATACACCAAACCCAGGCTTTCCACCTAGTTCTGCTGTATAATTTTCTTTAAAAAAGGAAAGAGGGAAAGAAAGAAAAATATATCTGTATTGAAAGAATTACAAGCCAAAGTGCGTCTTTCTTGTTTCTCCATATACACACATTGCACCATATATAAATAATTACGTTGTAAAAATGACTCCATAATTACAAGTATAATATATATTTCCATATAATATATAAAACTTTATATTAAATCTAGGTAGATGATATCTGGGGGAGGGTGAGGTTGTCCCTGGGGTGGTGTCTCTGGGCGCTGACCCCCAGAGCTGGGGGTATGCTGCGGTGCAGTGGCAGCCTTGACGCTATCTGTGGTTGTTGAGGAGAATCTCCAGCCAACAGGGGCAGGAGGTGATGAACTGTCGAGAGTAGCAGGGTCCCCAGCCCTTGGCGAAGCTGATGCGCACGCTGTGTGGGTCGTAGGGGCCATGGGCGGCGTCCACGTGCTGCAGCAGCCCTGAGCGTTCAAAGTCGAACACCTTGATGGAGTAGCCCGGTGGCACCTTGCGCACGACCAGGGCACGGCCTCCGGGCGCATCCAGCGTCGGGGAGTTGACGAAGATGGGGTGCTCGCCCCGGTTGTAGGCCCACACGCCATCTGGCTCCTTGCTGAGCAGAATGCCGAAGCCAATCTTGCTGCGCGTGCGCCGCACCGACTCACTGCGCTGCTCCAGGTTGAGCTGGCCCAGGCAGAAGCCGCTGCCCTGAGGTAGGTCGTAGAAGATGCTGACGGCCTGGTCGTACACCGCATAGAGGCGGCCCACGCGCGTCCGGTGCTCCCAGTACGCCACGCTGCACCAGTGGCTAGGCTTGGTGGCATCTGGAGACATGCTTGCATCTGCAGGGCAAGTACAGGAAATGGTTATTGCAGGTGCGGAAGCAAAGGGAGCCTAGGCAAGGTATTCCAAGGTCAACCTGCATATGTGTGTCAACCAACCATGTGCCAGACCATCAAATAATTTAGCACATAGTGAGGCTTTATCTCTCTTAAAAACAATTTAAGAGGTGTGTGTGTGTGTGTGTGTGTGTGTGTGTGTGTGTGTATCAAACTTAGGTCTTTCAGCTTGACAGCAAGCATCTTTACCAACTGAGCACACACACACACACACACATACACACACACACACACACACACACACACACACACACACAAAGATGGTGAACTTGCAGTATGCAAACCAAGGTGCCTACTGTGTGCTAGACCCTGGAATACACAGATATAAACCACATCCAGTTTCTGTCCACTATAATTTTACTTCTAGGGGAGCTAAAAAGCAGCAAATACAAATAGAACCTATAAACTACCAAGTGAGTGTAGCAATATTGAAGACCCTATCTCCAAGACTACCAGGATGTGATCTGAACCCCTTAATCCAAGACTCCACCCCAGTGGAGCTAGCTCTTCAAGGGGCCTCCAGCATAGGACAGGGGTAAGGTAGGGACCTCTTAGAGTAAGGCATGGTTGCACACTTTGCTGGCCTTTGATAAATAAGGCTATTTACTTGCTGTCCCAGGTACTTGGGAGGTGGAAGACACAAGATAGTTTGAACTGGCCTGGTCAAAAGAGTGAGACACCCCCAAAACCCACACACACAATGCTGACACTCCCTGTGATGCTTCACAAGTTGCCTTTCCAGGTTCTCCAAGAGCCATAGCCACTTCTGAGCAGCACCACCTGGCGGTTGCTAAGTGTTATTTTTAAAAGTGGGTTTTGTCCTCCAAAGGATGTGGATGTTGTCACTTTTGAGATGTGTATCTCTCCTCTCTGGGCCTCAGCTTTTCCCATTGTATGACAAAGTAGAGACCTGTGCTTGTCCAGTTGGCCTTGAAACACTACCCCTGCTCAAACTGGGAGCTCTCCCATGCCACGAGGATGTGATACAGGCAGGTCTGTCCCGAAGGCAGTCCCAGAGCCCTTGCTTTTGGGTATGCCAAAGCCTCTGGTATCCTATCTTTGCTTTGGGCTCACACTCTGAGAGGCAGGTGGGCACCCTGACTGCCCAATGAAGAGAAGTGACCTGTCATGCCTGCTTCTGACTGGTCTAGCCAGCTCCTCCCAGGGAAACTGACCAATAAGCAACCTAACTCCAGGAGGTCAGTCATTATTTGGACCTTGAGGTCATCTCCACAGCCTCTACTTAAGCCCTAGTTCTCAGCCCAGGGCCCTGGGACATATTCTCACAATACAAGACTGCCTGGCTCCTCCTAGCAGGACACTGACCAAGGGACTTTCTGTAGGCTGCCACCTTGGGCTGCACAAGGACCCTATGAACAGGCTCTTTGTCATTTGTCATTCAGGTTCCAGTCACAGGTTCTGGAAATAGTCAATCTTCATACTAGCTAAAAGCTAGGTAAGGAGGGTGGTGCGCAAGGAGATCCTGGCTAGCCTCAACTAAGTATCCTTGGCTAGAGAACTTAGGTCAGAAAAAACAGGGACATGCCTACTGGCCATGAGGTTCCGGTACTGCTCACAGCCAGCAAGACTTCCTCTAGTGAGCCAGACCACGTGAGGTCAAGGAGTTGATTGCAGGAACCTCGGTATGTTGGGAGCAGAGCCAGGGTGGGTACCAGGCATCGCTGGGCACCTACTATGATATGAGCCAGGCACTGCTTTCATAGGTGAGAAAACTGCATCCCAGGTTGTGTACCCCAGAATTCTGGAGTCAGCCTCACTGAGAGGGCACATCTTTGTGTGTGTGGTGCCAGTGATGAAATTCAGGGTAGTCTGCACATGCCAAGCAAGAAACCTCCCATTGAGCTACACCCAGACCCCAGGCCAACCACACTAGAGGGCACTCTTCTCCATCCTCTAGGCCAGTGGTTCTCAATCTTCCTAATGCTGTGACCCTTTAGTACAGTTCCTCATGTTATGCTGACCCCCAAGGATAAATTTTCATTGCTACTTCATGAATGTAATTTTGCTACTGTTATGAATTGTAATGTAAGTATTTTGGGGGATAGAGGTTTGCCACAGGAGTCTCGACTGACAGGTTAAGAAGTGGTCTAGACACAATGTCAGGCAGGCTCCTTCCTTAAAACTGCACTGAACTGGTCACTTTCCTTCTCTAAG
>PVIH01003936.1:51055-90418 GCA_004025045.1 Sigmodon hispidus
GTGTGTGCATGTGGGGGGAGAGTGGGGGGAGGGAGAGTGTGTATAAAGGAGTGTGTGGGTGGGTAGGAGGGAGTGTGGGGGGAGTAGGGGGCATATGTATGTGTGTGTATGTGTGTGTATGTGAGAGAGAGAGAGGTGGGGGGAGAGATACTTTCTCCTTGCCAGCTTCTAGAATGCTCTGCAACTCCAGCTAGACTTATTGTTTCCCTCAGCTCCTGTCCTGAACCCTAGCCTGGACACAGATCCTTCACACGGATGGTTGGTTATCTTCCCAGCTGGGGTGTACAGCTCCAGCTGTCTGGCTCTGGATACCCAGGCTGGATACATCTCCAACCTCTGTGGCTCTTACACTGACTGTCTTCCAAATTCCAGAAGGCCTGCTGCCCTGTATGGCCCTATTAGACCACTCCCCTAAATCCAGCATCCTCTGGTCCCAGACAAGGTGCCTGCTTAGGTCAGTGACTTTGGGGATGCCTACTCCCCCGACATCTCTCTAGGGTCCTCCCCCAAAGCTGCAAATCTTTACTGCTGCTGTGAGCACACTAGAAAAAGGGGAAGGAAATAAGTAAAATACATCCTAAGGGTCCATGTACCTAGCTCACAGGAAACCTGCCTTGAAAGTGAGTTCAGCCTCAGGTCCAAGGGCAGCAGAAGGTGGTGTGGACAAGAATGTAAGGAGCCTGAGACTGACTCCATCCCCCGGCCTCAGAGCTCACCAGGATCATCTCCTCTGGCAGAGATACCAAGGTGCCCTAGAAAGGGGTGTGTATTAGGAGATGGGGGGAACCCAGGACCTTAGGCATGCTAGGCAAGAGCCCCACTACTGAACAACAACCCAAGTCCAAGCCCCACTTTAAAGCAGGAATGGGGTGGGGAATGACGACGGCCGGGGCTGTTTCTGCTTTGTTTTGTCCTGTGGGTACTTACTTTCTAACTTTTGTTTTTCTCGCCATGAACAAAGGAAACTTGGTCTAGAGAGGGCCTATGGGTTCCACAGCAAAGTTTGGTGGCCTTATTATACATGGAAGGTGGCACCTGGGTCTGGGGAGGGGGGTCAGGGTGCAGAATGATTTGCCTGAAGAAGTAAGCAGAGGGCGGCAGAGCTGGGCCTGAACATCTGATCCTTGAATGAGCCAAACACTTTGAATGACAGGGCCAAAGGCTGCAGTCACTTGACAAGCAAGCTGCTATGCCCCGCCCCCCATCAATCACCGAGGCCATTGTAGACTTGCCAGAAACTCAGGAGTAAATGAAGCAGGCATAGAAAGCGACAGCCTGTTGCTCATTGGCTCTAGGCCTGTTGGAACAACCCAGTAAGGGTACTCGGGTTTAGAGGTGCTTCTGGAGGAGGGTGGGTGGGAGAGCCCTTTCACACCTCACTTAGTTCCTGGTCCAGGCACCTGTGGTGAGGGACCTGCCCTGAAAGGGCAGGAACAGAAAGAAAACTGAAGGTCTACAGCGAACCTGGCTGTGGCTCCATGTTTGCATACACCCACAACTCCCAAGAACTCAGTTCTGTCTGCTGCAAACTGGTGTGCTTGCTGGGTGACAGTGAGTGGGCAGGATGTACCCATGAGCCCACAGGGCCCTACTCTACTCATGTGGGATAGTATCTTGTAGAAAGAGCCTTTTCTACTTGGGGTTCCAAAGCTCTGGTCCTGTCATCTCCCACAGCCACCAGCCTAATTAGGAACCATCTCTTTAATTGCAAATAAATACCAGGGGAGTCAGACCGGAGCAGCAACATCAAAGGTGCCCGAGGTCTGACCGAAACTCCAGCTCACTCCCAATTCCCCCTCTGAATCCCGGGCCTGCTCAGGGCCTGACCTAGTTCCCAGCCAGCTCCGGGTCCCCCTGGGAGGGGTGGATGACAAGAGGGGAAATGCTGGGAGCCGGGCTTTTCAGCCAGGGTCAGTAAACTGCCTCAGTCTTCCTCGCTGACTAACGAGGACGGAACTTCACTGCTCAGTTCTAAATTTCTGCTCCCAGCAATTGCTAGCCCTTCCCTTCCCTGGAGTCCTGCTCAGCCGTACCCAGCAGGAGGATGGGGCAGTGCGTTCACAGACACCTCTCAGCCATGAAGGAACCAACTCCACAAGTACAGGACGGTGGTACCGATCTCTCTCAAGTGCACCTGCTTGGCCAAGGAATCACACACAGAAAACCTACTGAGGACCAGAGACAGGAAGTTCTTGGCAAGCAGAACAGTTGATAGCAAAATACAACAGCAAAGCTGGGTTTGCCTACCTGTTCCCGCCACCCCACACTGCAATGAATAAATAAAAAAATAAAGGAGAAAGAAAAAACAAAAGAAAAATGAGGAATCAGAATAATGACCATGTGAGGAGTGGGGTGAGCAGGGAGTGGCTGAGGACTTCCGGGCAGGAAGAATGGAGACTGGGGTATACACACTGGGAAGAGCCATAACCTAAACACTAGGCTGAGCAGACTTTTGCTATAGCTACAATATCTACAATGGTCTCAGCAGCTCCCAGGTGACCCAGGGGTCAGCCCCTGTTGTCTCCCAAAGGCACCCACATTCCTGCCACCAGAGGGTGATGGCTGCCTGCTCAGAGCATTAACTAAGCCCCACAGTAGGGCTCAGGCACGAGCTGGCAGGCCTTTCTCAGACATCTCTGCCCAGCCAGGGTGCCTAGAGACCAACATGTAATTTTGTGTATGTGTGTGTTGGGGTTGGGGGGGCACCACTACTGGACCTCAAGAGGGCTGGCTGGAGTCTGGAGGAGGCAAGGAGGGTTGAAATCCCAAGAAATGCCTTTAGCTTCTTCGAATCAGCAATTTTCTGTCAAAACAAAGGGCAGGAGTGTGTTCCTGTGTGCTCCCCCACAGGACCCAGCTAGAGCCTGAACACAGTGAAACTTTTTCCTGCCCTCCCCTGCCTTTTGGCCACAATGCCCAAGGTGGGCCATCCCAAGAAGGAACCGAAAACATGCCCCAGTTAAATGAGAAGACAGTGTGCTCGGGAGGCCTGGGGGTGGTCCGTGCCCACCATCCCCCTAACTTCTGCTGGGCTTCACATCCTTCTGGATTACACCCCCTTCCCTGCCACCAATCAACAAAAAGGAAAAAAGACTGCTCAGTAGTAAGCTCCAGGCAAGAAAAAGCAAAGTCAATCTTTGCAGAGTGCTGAGAAGAGAGACCAGCTCTACAAAAACCAGAAGGGTAAAGCAACTAGCTCAGGGTCACACAGCAAGTTGGTGGCAGAACTGGAAATAAGCCTGAGGCTTCCTCTAAGCCCTTTGCATGGGGCCCTCCTCCTGGAAAACTACTTTTCTCTGTCCCATGTCATGCCTGTGGCTTCAAGTTCCCCTCATCCAACCGACAGCTTTTCATCTGTGGCTCCAGGGCCTGGGAGCAATTACGCAGCCCTGCATCTGGTTAACCTAACACCCCTTTCAAAGCCGTGTTTGCCCATTAGATAAGTAGTTTTGTTATCAAACTTAGGAAGAAAAGAGTTTCCACTGAACTCTCCTTTGTCCTTTGGAGCTGCAGAAATGGCTTCAGGTTTTGCAGCCAGTCCAGCAAGCAGCACTCATTAATGGCCCTCCTTCCTTGCAGGGGAGAGAAGGCCTGTCCTTCCCCCTAGCTGCAGGAGCAAAGCAGGGAAAGAATGCGCTCAGGGCCATGGTAATGGTCAGCAGCTTAGGGCCAGCCAAGCCTCTGCTGAATGCGGTCCAGAAGCCGGCCCAGCTGACAGGGGTTTCCTCCTCCCAGCCTCCCACCCACCTTCCCAGCCCCCACCTCAGAGCCAGCACCTCTGGCTCCCAGAGGAAGCTCGGCTTCCAAGAGGAAGTTCCTAATCGGTCATTACATCACAGGCGATCTGGCCACTGCTCCTGCCTGCCTGCAAAAGGGCCCACAGCAGGGGCTCTTTCCAATGTGGGTCTCCAGTCTGGGGACAGTGCTGTCCTCCCTCCCTAGAAGGCTACCTGGTTGTTCTAGCAGGAGTGTGATGGGTGCAGCGGAGGAGAATCCAGACAGGAGGAGGCCCGGGAACACACCATCCTCTTGACCGATACTGGAGGCCCAAAGAGGTGAAGTGATTTGCCAAGGACACAGTAGAAATTAGCGATAGAGCTGAGACCTGGTGTCTGCTCTCTGGGGCTGGGTTTTAAGCACTGCATCAGGAGCAAGGCATGGTGCATGCAAACCCCAGCTCTGCCATTCACCAGCAATTTTAACCATCTCAACAGAGAATGTTCTAAAGAGAGACACTTGTGCCCCTCCCTTTGGCTATCGGACAACTGTCCCCAAGGAATTGGAATTTCCCCAGGAATCTCATGCTAGGAGCAGGAAAAGGCTGAAGTCTGGTGTCTGTAAGAGGGGGGAACAGAGATTTCACACAGCTCTGACCACCTTGCAGGAGAGACTGGAACCTAGAATGATGGGTCAGTGATGGGCAGGACCACACCTTGGACCAGGACTGCTTAGCTATACGTATGCCTCACTATCTATGTAAACCTGAACCTCCATGTCAGTTCCCTAAAGATGGCCTTGGGACCTAGTACTTGTTCCTCTTCCGGATACTGCCACACTGAATAGTTCACCTTTCTCTGCTTTTCCTGACTCCTTATCTCTTTAACTGACCTATAAAGGATGGACAGCAGAGCCCAAATTGTACCCCAAAATGCCAGTAACACTATGCTATCTAAGGCAAGTGTCTTTTTGCCCTTCTGGGCTTCAGTCTCCTAAACCGTAAAATGGGTGCAATCAATGCTTACTTTATAGGGCATTGGGATCAATTGCAACAGATCACACCTGGCTGGACATGAGCAGCCTGGAAATTAACAGGTTTCACTAACTCATGTTTATGAGACCTGAAAAATCTAAACCATTCAAATTATTTACATCAATTATATAATGCATAGTTCACAAGGATATTCATATTGGATGATGACCATGGTAAAGATAAGATGTGCTAATGGCACTGAGATAAGGAAACACTATTAATAGTAATAATAAATCAGCCAACACTGAAGGAAGCCTTTAAAATGACAGGTGGAGTGAAATAGGTTAAAGACATTGAGTGAACAAACTACTAATCTTCTCAGCTTCTCTTATGTTTGGGATGTTTGTATGATATTCGTGTGTGTGTGTGTGTGTGTGTGTGTGTGTGTGTGTGTGTGTGTGTGTGTGAACATGTGTGAGGAAGCCAGGTCAACCTCAGGTGCTGTCCCTCAGGAGTCATCCATCTATTATTATTATTTGGAGGTAGGGCCTCTCACTGAACCTGAGGCTTGCCAATTAGGCTAGACTAGCTGGCCATGAAGCCCCAGGGACCCTGTCTCTGCCATCCCTCCACTGGGATTAGTAGGTGTGAGCCACCCTGTCCAGCTTTGATATGGATGCTGGGATTGAAACTCAGGTCCTCATGTCTGGGCAGCAGAAACTTTCCCACCTGAGCCATCCCCCAGTCCCAGCCCTTCCTATTTCCTGATAAAGGAGCTGTGTCAACCTCAGAAGGTTGTGTCCAAAGGCAGGAGGTTGCAAGATTAAGATCTGATCTTCTGTCTATCCAGGCTTAGAGCTGGGGGCTCTTGGTATCATTCTTGCTGCCAAGCCCAGCGTTAGCAAGGCTAACATCACGGGCACCTGTCCAAACCTCTAGCTCTGACAGCTTAAAGATGTTATGCTGGGCCATGCAAAAATGGGATATTAAAAAGGAGTCCTCAGCCTGGGATGGAGCTTGTGGCAGAGAGTACCTGCGTGCTGACCACCTTCCTGGGAAGATAGAAGAGGCCCCACAAATGTACCCTTTGTCCAGTCTCCCAAGAACCTAGTGCTACTTTGAAATCATGTCCTTTCAATTTCTCCTTCACATCCAAAGGCCTCCAAATGCCAACTCCTCCAAACCACAGAACGGAGTATTTTCTAGAGGAACCACAACAGTAGGTGCTGCCTAAGGAGAGGACTGCCATGCAGCCTACATGCTGCAGTGATGAGCGAGTTCTGAGTGCTCTAGGATTCGATTCTTAGGGCAGGCCCTAAGTCAGTCTTCTCAGCAACTGCAGAGAGGGGAACCTTCCCGAGTGACCATCTCTGCTGGGACCTTCTTGCTGTCCGTCATATGGTGATCTAGGTTATCCTTAGAGGTGTCATCCAGGAGGGTGCTAGATCCCTCAGGAATCTGGTGACCAAGAGGCCCGGCAGGCCCTATAGAAAGGCCTTCTTTTCAGCCCGGGCGCCCTGACCTTGTCCTGCTCAGCCTCTGGTCTCTGATGGCAGCCTGGGCTATACTGGGTAAGGTTTCCACTCTTGTATCTCCTGCATGATTACACAGATTCTGATCCTCTGGCCGTCCTGACCCAGAATAAGCTTCACCCAGATCTGCTCTGTGATTGCTCCCAGCAGGATAGTCTTTCCATGAGCCCAGGCTCAACCACAGTGGACAGAGGGACCAGTCAAGAGGCTCCACATCCATCACATCCCTCTACAGCTTTTCCACTTCAGCATCCCAGTCCCAACTCCCTCCCCCCACCCCACCCCCAAGGCCTCAGGGTTGTCAGTATACCTTCAGTCACTCCAAAGAGCTACAGGGAGAAAGATGGGTGTCATGACCAGTGCCTCCACGACAGCAAGTCAGGTAGTTAGATGGGACCAAAGACACAATGAAACCCAACAACTTTGGCATAAGAAAATACCACCAAGCCCCGAGGAGCAGAGAAGTAAGTTCTCTGCCCTGGGCCAGGAAACTTCCAGGAGAAGCAGGCAGGTAGGGAAGGACTCAGAAAAGTGTGTGTGGTCGAGAGAAGGAGGAAGAGCTGGAGAGCAAGCCTTTGCTCCCATTCCAAGGCTTCTTTTTGTTTTATCCTAAAGTCAGATGCTGAACCTCTGTTTATGTATTTAGGGACCATCTAAGGCGGGAAAGCCTCACTTTTCTTATTGCCCGAGAGGCTGGCTAAGGATAGGAAGCTGGGGACCTTAGTTTTTATGTTGTCCATTAGGGAATTGCTATGTACTGGATCCCCAGGTGCCTACCAGTCCACAAGAAACTAGGCCTGAGTTATCATCTTAGGACCCCCCCCCCCCCGAGACACGGTCTCATATGGCTAGGCTGATCTTCCTCTGTAGCCAAGGATGACCCTCTGACCCTCCTGCCTCCACCTCTCATGTGCAAGAATTACAGGTTTATAAAATGCTGAAAATCAAACCCAGGGTCTTGTGTATGCCAGACAAGCACTATACCAACTGAGCCCCAGCCCCAGCCCATCATCTCGGGTCTTCAATGTCCATGGTCAGTCTGACTGCCCCAGTGAACTGGAAACCACATCAAACAACATCTACCCTCTAGGGGTCCCCATGAGGACAAATGGGGCATGTGGCAGTCGCCACTCTGCTCGAAGCTCCCACCCTGCAGGTTCCCACACAGAAAATGGGCATCTCCATGCTTCCCTCACCTTTCAAAAGCAGCCTGAGGTTCACCTTCCCTACACACTCCCTTCTACCTCAGACGTTACTAGGGACCCACAATAAAGTCGTCACAACAAAGTGCCGAGAACTAGTTCTCCATCACCTGCCGCAGCTAGCAGAAGCCCACCCCCTCCATCAGCTCCTGCATTTTGAACCCCACTACCCGATGTACCCTCTGTCCATCCCACATCTTGATCCATATGGCTCCAAGGCCATGGGTAGTGAGAAGTGAAGAGATGCCAATCCAAATAGCTGTGTTTCTTTGAGCTAGTGACTGCATCTTCAAGGAGCAAGGCTACCGATCTGATGGGGGTGAGTGATGCAAAAAAAATGCAGGGGGGCCTTTCTTCGAAAATTGTCAAAAATGTTAAGAAGGTGAAGCAAACATTTAATTAAGTAAACACACCTTCTGGGGTTGGTGGAAGTGCCCTGTTGGTGGCACACACAGATCAATCAGCCTTCAGGATCGTTGACTTCCTCTAAGAGATGTCCCATCCAAAGATCAGGCACTGTGGTGCTACCCTGCAATCCCAGTACTCAGAAGGCTGCATGTCCACCTATAGCTCACAGGTACCCGCCCTGGCAATGGAGAGACTTTGATTTCTCTGGGTTGTCAGGTTCACGAGTGTGGAGGGACAGGGATATGGCTCTGGGTGACAGAGCTGATTTCCTTACTTGCAAACACACCAATCCATTTCACAGACTGAGAAACTGAGGTACCTTGAAGTAGCACCCAGGTGGTCTGAAGGGAGATGTCAGGGTATTTGGGGGTTCTGCTGTCACCTTTACTTAGCTCTGGCTTTAAACACACTTTCCACAAGGCACAGTGGGATATTTTGAAAAGCTTGATGTCATTCAAAGCCCCGTGAACTGCCTACCAAGGAGGAAGTGGTTAGGTGACCAGGAATGCAACCCGCACCTCCCAGATTAATTAATAATTGGGTGCTGGCCTCCGCCCAGGCAGAGTTGGAAATATTTGGTGAACCCAGGGGTAGTTAACTAGCGAGGGGGTGGGAAACGTTCGCCTTTGCCTGCGGCTAAGAGGGAATACACAATGGCCTTGATTTATGGGCTGGATTACTTGGGAACCTCCTCAGTGACTGATTGAGGCCTAGGCTTTAGGAATGCAGACGCCAGCAGTGTACAGGCCACTAGTGCCCATGAGGAGGGAAGAGAAACGGCTGATGGAAGGGATGAAAACTGGGCTGGCTACTGCTGGGACTCTGTTTGTAGAGGTGGAATTACTGCAATGGCGTCACATCTGGTCATTCTCACTGGCCAGAATGGTGACACCAAAGCTTAAAGTCCCATGGAGATGTAGCTCCCTTGGTAGAGTGCTTGTCTAGCATGCATGGGTTCAATCCCCGGCACTTCCAAAACCAGCCTCGGTAGCACACACCTATAATGCCAACACTTAGGAGTTAGAGGCAGGAGGCTCAGAAGTTCAAGGTCCCTCTCAGCTTCCCAGCTGATTCAGCCTAGACTATGCAACACTTCTTAGTTCATCCACACACTTTACCTTTCACTAGATGATGAAGAGACAGACATTCAGACACTGGAGGGAAGACAGAAGGTGGAAGACAGGAAAAAAAAAAACAAAACACTGTACCTGTGTCTAAGACCCATGCCTCTGTCCATGTCAAGCCTTTGGGAGACTCTAAGAAGAAAAAGAAACTACGTGGGCTGGAAATGGCGGTGCATAGTTTTAATCAATCCCAGCACTCAAGAGTCAAAGGCAAGTGGAAATCTAGGAGTTCGAGGTCAGACTAGTCTACATAGTAAGCTTCACACAAGCCAGGGATACACAGTGAGACCCTGTTTCAAAAAGCAGAAGAAGAAGGAGGAGGAGGAGGAGGAGGAGGAGGAAGAGGAGGAGGAAGAGGAGGAGGAGGAGGAAGAGGAAAGAAGGAAAGAAACCAACCAAGTGACCAGCCTTGGTATGAAATCCAAACAGATAAGGAGACAATCCAATTGGGAGATCAGAGTACTCAGCGCCAGATCAGTGCACAGCCCTAAGATCAAGCAGTGTCTTTAATTCCTAGACACAGGGGAGATCTTTCCCTTCAGTAAGCCACAAGTTCAAATGGGCACTCTGTGCCACCAGGAAGGCAGAGTGGTGGCTGCTAGTCCAGTGATGTCAAAATTAGGCCAGAATCCAGGACCCAGGTACTCAGGAGGCTGAGACAGGACAGGAAGGCTGCTAGTTATAGAGAAACCAAACAGACAAAATGAATAATCTGCTGCTGGTGGTAATTGCAATAGTGTCATGGTTACCTTCCTCCAAGAGCCTCACACCACAGGGTGGTGCCCTGATCTCACTCACAGCTTGTCAATCTAAGAGTGACTCACCTTAGGTGGACAGTCCAGAGAAGGGTTCTGCATCTCCTGCTTTACCTGCTACATGCCTATGTCTGCTCCCCATGTCCAGTACTGGGAGTTGAACCTAGGAGCCCTGAATACTAGGCAAGCACTCTACTATTGAGCTATAGCCTCAGTCCTCCTTTTAATGTTTATTTTGAGACAATTTCTCACTTAAATTGCCTGGGCTGGCCTGAAGCTGGGAATCCTCCTGCCTTAGCCTGCAGAGCAGCTGGGATTAGAGGCCTATGTCCCAGCACCCAGCTCACAATTGGAACCCAAAGCTTTCTATAACTCTGATGTTCTGGAGATACAGGGAGACTTCTGTCTTCCCTTCCCCCTAAACACTGAGGCTTCTGGACATAAAGCACACATTTTGCCAAAATAAATGATTACGCACATACAATAAAGCATCAGTAAATTAGGACCCATAAACCCAGGCTTTGTAATAATTCTGAAAGTAGTGGGGTCAGAGTTGAGGAAAAGTTTTGATAAACAAATGCAAAATATAAATACAATTTAGAACAACTGTTTATCTTACTAGCCCTACATAAACAGTGCATCCAGTCACACACTGCGCTCATCTGTCCATAACACAGTTCACCAGGGACGTCTCCCAGGAAACATTTTCAGCCAGCAGCAGTCTAGGACGGTTGAAAAACCACAAAACCTGGGTTCTTAGAGTCTTTTCCAGTCACCCCTCACCCCATCATCCTGAGCCGGTGATGAGCCCCTGAGTTTTTAGAGTTCTATATATGGAAGAGAAGTCACTAGCTAGCTAACTTCCCTGGCCTTCCTCTGGTAGCCAGTGGCTACCCAGGAAACAGTGGAAATTCGGCTCTACACGGCACCCAGTTTTCTGTGCCCAGCTTCAAAAAGTAGCATTTCCTAGGGCCTTTGGCTAGGGGACCTTGCCAGCTCAGGCATTCCCACTGAGAGTGGGCAAGGAAATCCCTCAGGCACCAGCTGCAGCTAACAGCCAAGGTGCCCTGCTGGTGGATTCCCTCTGGGGCGATTTACAAATTAGATCTGCTGTTCTCCCCAGGGAGACTGTGAGTGGACTGGGTGATTAACAAGATGGCTGGAGTCAGCACAAGAAGCTGCTATACAAGTATGAAGACCGGAGTTCAAACCCCAGAACTCACGGGAAAAGCCAGGTGTGGGAGTATGCACTCGCAAGCCCAGGTACGGGGGGAGGCAGAAAAAAGAGGATGTGGGAGACTGGATGGCCAAGCCAGCCTAGTCTAATCAGTGAGCCCTCAGCCAGTGAGACTGTCTCGAAAAAACCCAAGGGAGACCTAAGAAGCAATACCCAGGTTAGCCTCTAAACCTACACATCTCTGCACATACATCTGCAGACATGTGGCCCTGTCCCTAGGGGAATAACAAGTCAGAGGAGCTGAGGGGGCTCAGAGATAAATATAGGGTGTGGGGTGACAGGAAGAGGCTCTGTGAGCCTGTGAAGCAGTCAGCTGATAGGGTGCCTTGGTCTTGGCTTGAGAGGGACAGACTGCAAGGCCCCAGAGATGTGGGCAGAGGGCCAAGCTGGAAATACCGAGGGCTGTTCCAGCTTGGAGAGGTGGCCTTGCCAAGTCGGGAAGGCAGTGCTGACGGGGATGGTGTGTGTGTGTGTGTGTGTGTGTGTATGTGTGGGGGGGATACTGGCAGGTTCTGGCCAGACATATCCCTAAGGGCACAGTGTCAGGAGCAACCTCTTGGGTCTCAAGGCATGTGGGGGCTGGAGCCCAGCCAGGAAGAGACAGAGCTGACAGCCTTCCTGGTGCCGTCCCACAGCACTGCAGCCTAAGGACCCTCTAAGACAGTGGTCACTTTAATACACAGGGTCTGATCCTAGAGATGCTCATCAGAGCCCACCAACACCACCTCCCACCATGGGCTCTGTAGCCTGCTCTCTTGCAGACATTCTGGAATCTTCTAGCTCACCAAGACCCTGACTGCATGCAGGGTGAAGAAGCCAGCCTTGAATGTGGATCCAGGGTAACCAGGGCTTCTCTGTATCCTCTGAGGAAGAGTCATCCTTCAGGGTAGGAAGACTCATGTACTGAGGCTGTGTTTTGGTGTTGTTGTTTTAAATCACATCACCGACTCTTCCGTCCCTTTCTGCTGAGATTTACAAATTGCTATCAATAAGGCTGGTGCAGAGCGCTTCCCTAACAGGCACAATGTCCTGCCTCCATCCCAGCCCTGGAAAATATATGTATCAATAAGACAGCAACAACACAGCTTGCCATATAAGTGTGCCCTGCCATAAGAAGGCACCACCTTACAGCCTGACTGTAAGGGACGCGGCTCAAACCCTCTCCGGCCGCTTGACATTTATACTAAAACTCATAAACCAATTCACCTCACTGTAAACAGGCAATTAGTATGCCATTCTTGCCAGAGTCCAGCCACTTCTACCTTGTAAATAGCCCCACCTGCTAGCTCACAACACAGCCAACAGACAACCACACATCGTAGGTCTCGAACACGAGCTCCACTCAGAAATGGTGGAAGCACACTCCCTGAAAGGAAAGCGTGGGTAGGCTGTTTTCAAAAACCACTCACTGTAGGTTTGGGTTCCAGCCAGCAAAACTGCCACTGAGATGTGAGCAGAGAGAGTTTGCATGGAAGGCTGGGCTCCTCTGGCACCAGGCAAATGCCAACTGCATGCAGGGGCAAGAGACTGAAGAAAGAAAATACCAGAGCTGTCAAAGGAAACTGAGGAGACACTTGTTATTTAGGGGCTTATACACATTTTATTGTTTTCTCCCAACCAAAGCAACATGACTAGTTCTAGCTCCTGCAGCAGAGTTACCTCCAAGCTCATAGAAAATCCCACTCTCAGGCACTGAGAGTCACCACCCTACTTCTGCTTCTGAATGGGCTCTGCGGACTGAGGAGACTGGCCATCACCCTCGCAGGTCATGTGAAGGTTTTGGGGTGAGAGGACTTGCTCACTGTAGATGAGCAGATCTCTGAAAACTCTAGGGGACTTTGCAACCTGATGTCAAAAGGCAACATCTCGCTGCCTCACAAGAAGAACCTGGGGCAAATCAGAAGTTCTAATGGGTTTGTGAAGAACTGCTGAATTTCAGAGCTGGAAGGCATTGAATTCAACCTCCTCCATTTAGAGGAAACTCAGGTTTGGAGGCAGAAATCCCTTGAGCTGGCAGGTGGGACCCTATCGTGGGTACCAACGAGCCTGAGAAACTGAGACAAGTACTACCAATGAGTCCAGCCGACATGAATTATTTTTGCAAAATGGTCTGTTTGTTCTTATGGGTAGCAGAACCCCTCACACACACACACCCCCGGCTGTTGGAATAACTCCTGGCCTGTGCCTGAGAAATGACCCGCCCCGGCACCACCATGGACTCTCAGGCAGAGGATGTGCGTTGCAAAAATGGGGCAAAGTTTCCTATTCTGAAGATAACATTGTAAGACACAGGAAGTCTGCGAGCAAGGCCTGTGTTTCCAGAAAGCCTCTCTGCACACGCGTTCACAGTCTTCCATTGTACAAGGCTTCTAGACAGTCTGAGGGGGGGGGCAGGTAGTGTAGAACAGGAATAGGACTGTGAATGACAGCAGCCATGACCCAGGTAAGAGACCAGACAGTGGCTTTACAGGCCACAAACAGCCAAGTCTGAGACTCTTCAAGTCGTGGCTTCCACAACAGAAAAAAAGAGTTAAAAGAGCCTTCTACTTGGGGCCCACATGTCAAGATTCCCAGGCCCCACCCCTGGAGATTCTGATTCATGGGTCCTGGGTGGAGTCTTCAATTCTGTGTTTTGCACAAGATTAGGAGGCCCCTCTGCTGGCCCTGTGGGTCATAATCGCATGAGTGTGGATGGTTCAGCAGCAGAGGGGAGAGTTAGCTTCCCCATCAACGGATGATGAGAGCAAGAGGACCAGAGCAAATCAACCTCCTAGCATGAGACGGATGCAGCTGCTCCAGTGCCAAGCCTGGGAGACTGGCTGGGAAAGCGACACTCTGGAGCCAGCACGATGAGTCTGACTCAGTGGGCCTGGGTGTGTTTGAGGACAGGCCCTTGGGAGAGTGTATACCTTTCCTGTAGGATGTGAAATCTAGGATGAGGATTCAAATCCTGCCTCTACCACTAGTCCAGATGAATAGCTGGTATGAATGGTCTTAGTGTCTCTGGGCCTCTGTCTCTGCAATTGTGTAATGGGTCAAGTACACCTGTCACAGATAACTGCTGGAGGATGAAAGACCTAACAGCTAGCATGTTCCGTGAGCTCAAACATGGTAGTCTTCTGAGACTTGGGGGTGATTAACTGTCCTGCATTACTGATGAAAAGAAACTAGGGCCTCTTGATCCATTCAAGGTCATGACCAGAGGGTGGCCCAGGATTTACACAGTCTGAGGCTGTGCTCCAGGCAGGAAGGCTCCCCACTGAACTGCTTTCCTTCCTCTGCCCGAAGCGCACAAGCCTTGCCTAGCACGCCTATCTGTAAGGACATGACCTGAAGAGAACATTATAAATGAGGCACAACAAGTCCTGCTATGGGGAGAGGGTAAGCAGAGATTTGGAGGTGGGGTGTCACGTGGATGAAGTCTGGGGGGCCACACAGTGGGACAAGACAAGGCAGGGCACACAAGTGGAAGGTTATAATGAGCTTCTCTGATCTGATCCCAGAACCACAAAAGGTCCACTAAGGATGTGGCTGCGGAGGCTGGCTGGGAGCCCAGCACATGAGACCTGGCATCTCTGACTAGGTGAGTACTGGCGTCATGTGTGGGCACAGCAAGTCAAAGCATGATGCTGGGGGAGGGGGTCCTGGACCCACCCTGTTCCCACTGTTTATGTGTGCACATCCAGCAGACTATAAAAGCCTGAACTCTGGCGCTCACTTTCACTGGATCCTAGAACTGACAACCAAATACTAGGTAGGGGTCTCTGTCAATGCTGCGTAGGGAGGTATACACAGTGTGCAGTGCTGAAGAAACGTCTTGGTTCCAGGGTCCAATTCAGACATAAGACACACTATTCTCATTTGAAAACTCAAAGAAGGGGCTGGGGAGATGGTTCATTTGGCAACGTGCTTACTGCATAAACATAAAGACCTGAGTCTGGATCCTCGGAACAGCATAAAAGCAGGTTACTGTGACCCTAGTGGTCAGAACTCTGAATGCTGGGAGGGAAGTGGGGAGGATTGACAGCCTGGTCCCTGGAGCTCACTGGCCCATAGGCCTCCAATCAGTGAGCAGCTTCCATCCACTTATATCAGTCATGAGCGCCAAAGGTGTTTTTAGATGTTTATTTTTTTTTTTTTAAATCTCATTTACTCTTCGTGTATGTTGGTGGTGGGCACATGAGTGTGTAGGTACTCAAAGAGACCAGAGGAGGGCATGGGATTTCCAGGAGCTGGAGTTAAAGGTAGCTGTGAACTGCCAGATGTTGTTTGTTAGGAATCAAACTTGGGTCCTTTGGAAGAACAAATCGTTCTTAACCTACAGCCCCTAGGACTTAACTCTTAGAAGCAACAGGGGTTGACAGCCATTTGTTTAGATTTTTTTTTTAGAAAGATCATATAGTTCTACCATGTGTATAACATCACACTGCTACAGGTCTAATGACCAAGCAGAAATTCTAAACAGTCAAGAGAGAAGAGACCTAGAGACCTAATTTTGCCTGCCACACGCCAAACCCTGGTTCAGTCTCCAGCACTGCGATAAACCAGCCATGGTGGCACACACCAAATTCGAGCACCCCAAGATTCAAAGTTCAAGATCATCCTTGGCTGTATAGGAGCTCTGAGCCAGCCCAGAACACATGAGACAGAAGAAGAAGAGGAGGCAGCAGTGACGTGATACCTAAGGCTCCCCATAAATACCACTGTGTGGTCAAGTCTAGATATGGTAGCCAACTCTTGTAAGCTCATCAGTAGAGAGAGAATGGTCTCAAGTTCAAGGCAAACCAGGACTACCGAAAAGACCAGACTTGGTGGCACATTCCTATAATGCCAGCATCTGGGAAACAGAGGTAAGTAGATCTCTATGGAGGCCAGTCCAGTTTACACAAAAGTTCAAAGCCAGACAGGGTTATAGTGACCTTCTGTCTTAAAAATTTTGATCAACAAAGTTCCATACACTTTTCTACCAAGTGTCTCTGTTCTGACTAGATGTGTGCCAACTGGACACCAGCCAGAGCCATTTAGGAAGAAACCCCAATTGGGGAAAAGGCCCCCAACCGGATTGGTCAATGGGGTACATTTGTTTTTATTAATGGCTAATGGGAGGGCAGTCAACTGTGGGTGGTGCCACCCGTGGGTGGGTGGTCTTGGGTGATAAGAAAGCAGTCTGAGTAAGTGGGGAGGGGAGGGCAGCAGGCAGCCCCCCTCCTCCACAGCTCGGCCTCAGGTCCCGCCCCCAGGTCCTGCTCTGAGTTCCTGTCTGGCTTCTCTCACTGATGATTGTGAGCTAAGAGCTGAAAGCTGAAATAACCCTTGCCTTCCCAACTTGCTCTTGGTCATGGTCTTTATCACATCAACAGAAACCCTAAGACAGCCTCACCCCTCAGACACAGCAGTTTGATATAGTCAGTGTGGAGTTTGCTTCAAGTAGAGTCCTTACCCCGTCGGTCATACCAGCCATATTAGTGTGGCTGTCCCTCTGTGTCCCACTAGGCAGCCATTCTCCATTTGCAGAGAATCTGAAGTTTATCACCCAGAGGCTGGGCTGGCTCTCCTATTCTGTCACCTGCCAGCGCTTTCTTCTCGACCTGTGAACTCTAAGCTTCCATGGCAGTGCTCATGCTCAGGGCAGACAGTCCCTCAGAGTCCTGAGCTACTGCCGTCTTCCTTGCCCTCCAGCCGTGTGGGCAGGATACCTACAGCTGAGGAAGGGTGCCGAGGGGGCTGAAACAAGTCACAACAGGCCAGGGCCCAGAAGCCAGAAACTCAACCTTGAGGAAGAAGGGTCCTGATGGGTGTCCCCAGGAACACCTGGAGAGGGCAGCTCGACCAACTCCCATTGTCTCTAGGCCTCTGCCTGCTCCAAGGCCAGTCTGTCCATTCCCTCAGTCCCCAAGGCCTCTGCCTTTCTGGCAACTCCTAATTAGGGCCTCCAATCCCAAGGGAAGGGCACCTCCCACAGTGTGTACCATGGCTCCTGGGCACCTCCCACAGTGTGTACCATGGCTCCTGGGCACCTCCCACAGTGTGTACCATGGCTCCTGGGCACCTCCCACAGTGTGTACCATGGCTCCTGGGCACCTCCCACAGTGTGTACCATGGCTCCTGGGCACCTCCCAGACCCACACTTGCCCCTTCTGAGGCAGTGGATTGTGGGTTTACAAAGGCATTCCCTGGCCATCTGCTGACGTCTCAGCAGCATGGGCACTGGATCTTTACATTGCAGGGAGACAAGGCTATCACCTAAACTTCACAGAGGGAAACTGAAGAGAGTCAACAGCAGGGGTCCCCAGGCTCCACCTAGGTATGAGGATTCCCAGTTGGCCTGTGACCCACCACAGTACAACTGCTTCAGATGACACGAAATGGACAGGGTCTCTCTATGTAGCCCAGGCTATCCTGGAACTCAATATGTAGCCCAGGCTGGCTATGATAGGGAGAGGAAACAACCATTTCCACTCCAGCTTGTGGCCTCTACCACTCCACTCCTGATTACTGAGCTACTCAGGGCAAGTTACTCCCCACTCTGGCTTTCGTATCTTCAAACCATGGGGGCTGGACCATCAGTGACTCTGCTGCTGCCCCAGAACCACTCAGGCAGATGGCTTTTGGGTGGAAGGTTCTGCTATGTAGAGAGCCCCCTCCCCTTTGCGGGTATGTGGGAGGGAGGGAGGAGGGCGGCAGGACAATGGAAACACGCATTTCAGAGCGGGAGTAAACAGCCCTGTTGGCATGGCAGAGCAGGCAGAGCCCATGAACCAGAATCCTGAAACCGTTAAAAATAGGAAAAGAAATGGCACAGTTCACATATTTTTGCAAAGCTAAGTTAAACCAACATCTGCAAAAAATATCCCCGTTAAACAGAATCGCAGGATTTCATTAAGTAAATTGCAAGTTGGCAAAAATTCTGAAAGAAAGGAGAAAAGCCACGGGCTGGCCTGTAATTTAAACCTTATTTTAACTGTGACAGTATGACTGCAGAAGGGCTCCTTTTCCAAACGAAAGGAAAAATAAAATAAAATAAAATCTAAGGGAAAAAATAAAAGTTTTTTCCAAGAGGGCCTCCCGCAAGCTGCCCCTCCCCCGGCCTCCAAGCAGGCAGCGTTTTCTCTAATCACAGTGGTACCTAGGCCCCAGTTTTCCCACGGATACAAAAAACAGGGGGCCGGGGAAGGTATGGAGAAGAGGGAAAATGGACATACAGACAGACACCACTGTCACCTCTAATTAGGGTGTTTCTCCACCCCCTCACCAAAATGGCCTCAAGCACAGAACCCTGGGACTCTTTTCTTCCTCCCAAGCCTTGAAGTCCAGCCCCACTGTGGTTTCTCCTGACTAAACTTCCTTATGAGGTGGAGGCTGGGTCCAAAGGCCAGGCATATGGGGAAGGGGGTCCCTGCTGCTTCTCAGCCTGGACTCTCTATCATTGATCTTTCAAATGGGGTTCAAACAGCAACCATTGCCCACAATCTGGGGGTACTGGTGGAGCAATGAGAGGTAAATACAAAAGCACCCTGTGACATGCAAGGGGCCCACAGAGGCCAGGGAGAGCCGTGGAGGGTGAGACCACTGGGGGGGTGCATTGCAGCTAGGGAGAACTGGGGGGACCATTGCAACCAGGGAGAGTGGGGGGGCGGGGGGCAGGGGAGCACTGCAGCCAGGGAGAGCTGGTAGGACCACTGTAGCCAGGGAAAGCTGGGGGAGCACTGTAACCAGGGAGAGCTGGTGGGGACCATTGCAGCCAGGCTTCAGGGCTGGAAAAAGTAACCAGTGTGGCCTTGTTGTAAATGCCACTAAAGCAGAAGTGGTGGGAATTTCTTGGTTCTTGATTCTGCAGTGTGGGGGAGGAGACCGGGGCTTGGTCTATGCTACACTCTCAGGGAGCTACCCTAGGGTTCCTGAACCTTAACATCTGCCTTGGTATTTAACAGTAAAAGACACGCTGCCCCCATGCCGACCCCATGCAACCTCTGGAGAAATCAACCGTCTAAAACAGATAAATGACAGCTTCCTACCCCTCCCCATCCTGCCTGAGAGCATCCAAACATCCTCTCCTGATGCATATGGGAAACTGAGGCCAAGCAATGAATGGGTAGTGAGCTGGTCTTTGCCACATGGTGGGGAATACAACCCTGTTTCCACACTGATGAGACCTGGAAATCCAGAAAGACCTACCTGGTAACTTCCTGCGGGTGAGCAGAGTATCTATCTGTTAGATGATTCTTTGAGCTAAGCTGTGACTTACCCTAAACACCGGTATGAAAACTTTGAGGGATACAGAGAGCACCCTAAGTAGATCAACAGCTCCTTTCTTCAACCTACCAACCCACTGTGTCTTCAGTAAAGTCTCAACTCGGACAGTATTACTAGATTCCCGACCTTGCTAACACCTGTGACCAACCCTTTACTACAGTTTCTCATGTTGTGGTGACCCCAAACCATAACATTATTTTTGTTGCTACTTCCTAACTATAATTTTGCTACTATTATGAATCATAATGTAAACACCCGATATGCAATGCCAAAGGGGTTGTGACCCACAGGTTAAGAACCACTGCTCTTGAATCAAGTTGTGCTTTTCTCTGTCTTAGAAGAAGTCATTTGTAAAAACAAGATTGTGATTAACTGTACCTCAACACCTAATCACCCTGTGATTAACACCCTCAAGCCAGGCATCAGGACTCTGGGAGACAGTCAAATGGCTCTGCCTGTCAGCCAGCGGATACTCATCCCACACAACCCCATCTGCTGGCCCAGATACCCTCTGAGAAATCCATACAGTGTACACCAAGATGGGTGACTGAGCCTCCCTCCCCTGCCCCAGTGGCAGCAGAGGAGAGCCTGAGGCTGGAGAGATGGATCAGCAGTTAGGAGCACATACTGCCCTTATAAGAAGACAAGAGTTCACACCCAGCACCTATGGCAGCTCACAGCCAGCTCTGGGGATCTGACACCCGTTTGGATTCTGTGGGAACTGCACTCATGTGCACACATCCTTTCCTCCCCTGCGGCCCTCCTCTTCCCCCTCTTTGCCATGTGTACACATAATTAAAAATAAAAGGAGATCCCTGAGTGTTAAGCTCCTCCCACCTGAGAAAGCTCACAGGGCTGCAAACAGGGATATGGATGAAGGGTGTGTCCATACACAAGTGCAGTAGCTGGAAAACGCAGACTAGATAGAGGGGGTGTGGCTGAGTGTGCCCAACTACAATAGTCTTTCATCACAAAAGAAGCCCACCCCCTCCTGGGACGTGTCACTTGGCTGCAGATGTGGGCACCAGGAGACACAGGCCAAGGACAGGGGCTGTTTCCCTTAGAATCGGAGGGCTGAGGGGACTGGAGCTGCCCTTTGTCTCTGGGACTTAAGGATGGTGCACACTCAGGGGCTGGGAAGGATAAGAATTCTCCCAAGGCCCCATAGGGCACTTTTGCCCTCGGCAACATTGGCTTCCCCCAAACTCCCATAGTTATAAAGCCTTGTGGGAAGTTAAGGGAAAGTCTGGAAGTTTCCTCTTCAAATTCAGCACGGTTTGGGGGGTGGGGAAGAACCAGGCAAGGTAGAGAGGAAGCTGTAGATCCCAGGAACCATCTTACCATGGTGGGGACTGGATAGGCCATTCTTGTCACTCGAAGTCAGGGTCACCAAGGGTTCTGGCCTAGTCTCTAGCATTCTGAGGGAAGAACCAGCTGTAGTACTGTGAGAAACATCTACCTCAGAAGAAGGATTCAAAAGCCCCCTATGGTCCCTGCAATCTGGGATCAGTCCTGGCATTGTGGGCTCCAGCTGGGGTTCCTCTACACAAATGGTACCCTGTCAGATGATGGGAAGGGTTCCTCAGGACCATAGCATCTAATACCAGCCAGCCCAGCCCCCTAATACACCAATCCCAGTATAACCAGAAATCTCTCCTGAGGGGCAGGGGCAACACCAGCTTCCTGGGCCTCGGTGACATTAGTACAAAAATGAACAACACCTTCAATGGTTTTCTGGAGGAGTGAATGAAAGCCTGGTGTCAAGTGATTAGTAGTCCATTAGCCAAAGGGTGTTTGGTTATGCTTTTACATGCCATGCTGGAGTCTTTCACACAGCACGTACCTACAGAAGGGACAAAGGAAAAGCAAGTTGGCCATCAAGCTCCAGGTATCATCAAGTCCCCATGCGACCTGAGAAATCACTAGTATGTCTTGGGCCTTTTCCTCTCCTCCTGGGTTCTGCTTGGTTCTGTGTAAGGGCTGGGAGTGCTGGGTGACAGTCAGAAGCCAAGGTCCCATGAATCCAAGCATCTATCATAGTATGATAAGTAAGGGCCCCAACCAGAGTGGTCAAGTGCCCCCCCCACCATGGAGGGCCACCTTCCCACCAACCAGATTTACAATATATTGCCTTTGACCTTGACACATGACCATGTCATATGAAAATCAGAGGCTCGGGAGATGCCTGGGCTTTGGTTTCCTGTTATGGAAGCTGCACGGAGGGCCACAGTAGAGCTAGCGGGGGAAGAGGATGCCCATTTGGTAAGCATCTCTAGGTACCATGCAAACTGCCACCTGAGGTTAACAATCAGCAGCGGAGTAGTTTCCACAAAGCTGAGCTGGAACTGGCTCCCTTTTCTGACTCTGCCACAAGAAGAAATGCCTGCAGATCTCAGCCACTAACATCCTCCTCAGCTGCCACAGAATGGGCTGACCCAGATGGGAGAATTCTTTCTCTACAGCATGACACACACGCACATACACTTCCTCAAAAGGGTAAGGTCTCTCTGAGCCACCACGGCCTAGCACACGGAGACTCAACAGACATAAGTTGAATGAATTATGCCAATACTACCCCTGTATATTGGGCCCTCACCAATTCATGGAAGATGGCCACACCTAGGCCACTAGGAGGTCATCCAGGTGCCAGGAATGCTCACCCAGGAGTAGTGGGATAATGACACAGTCCCATCATCCCAGGGAGGGCGGAGTGCACATTCTACTGGTTCCCGAAGTCCCCACAGGACACAGCTTCAGCTGCCTACAGAGGCAAAGGGCTCTAAATGTCCCCAGCCCCACCCACCCTACTCTCTAGCCTTTCCTGGGTCAACTCCCTTTCTACCAGAGGCCCTGCTCTTATTAACACCCAAATAAGAAAACCTCCCCTTGGCATTGAGCACATTGTGTGGTAGCCAGACCTAGTTCCTTGAGAGCCAAGAAGGGCTGGAGGAGCAAGGCCCAGTGCTTATCTCTCTGCTCAGTGCCCTGCTGCTATTCACGGGCCAACTCCTAGGAGGTGCCCACATGGAGCATGTCAAGTTTGGTGAGTCAGTCTGGGAATGCCCACTGGCCCCAGGATGTCTCAATCTTCTGAGTATACAGAAGAGAGTCTCTCCTTGTCCTCAGGGCACCTCCAGTCAAGAAAGGAGAGAAAATGCCTGCAGAGAAGGGGGCGTATGCCACCCCAAGGCCTGCCCAGGGACCACCTAGGGCAGACCTCTGCCTCCCTGAGACCTGAGTGGCCCAAGGTCACAGCCTTGCTATCTTTCATTAAAAAAACAGACTTCAAGGGGCTGGAGAGATGGCTCAGCAGTTAAGAGCACTGACTGCTCTTCCAGAGAACCCGGGGTTCAGTTCCCAGCACCCACATGGCAGCTCACAACTATCTGTAGTTCCAGGAAAACACCAAGGCAAATAAAAATAAAAAATAAAGTTAAAAAAAAAACAGACTTTAAGCCCCTCCTAGGTCAGGTTATGAGAAGCCCCTCTATGTGGCCCCGGCAGCTAAGGGGGAGGTTGGGAGCTGGCCACCTTAGGTTATCAACAAAAGGACATTGATTCATCTTTGAGAGACAATACACTCAGGGATGTGTGTGTGCTCTCGGATGTAGGCATGGTAACCCTGAAGGACAGAGCTGGCCAAAGTTGACTACCTTGCTGAAAACACAGTGCCTATGTGTGATCAGCAGCACACCCTCACTGGCTCCACCATCCAGTAACCTGGCACTACCTACTAAATACCACCTTGGCATGCCAGTGGATGCCCAAGGATACCGTGTCCCTGTCCCTTCCTTTCCTAGATCTGCAAAGGCCCTACAGGACTTTGTTTTTTAAACCTGGAACAGACAAAAGAAGCAGAGAGGAAGCCACAGCTTCAGCCTTGGCTACCAGGCAATGGGATTGACAGAAACTGAGTTATACAGGGGATCCTGAGTTCGGTCCCCAGTGCTGCATAAAACAGGTGCATGTACAAGATCCCAACACTGGAAGCCAGAGGTCAGAAGTGCAAGGTCATTCTTAGCTGTGTAGCCAGTTTTAGGCCAGTCTGAGATACTGGAGCCTAAAGCAGGGAAAGAGAAGGGTGAAGGGTGGGGGTGGGGGGGAAACCAAGTTTCAAAAAGGGCCAGAGACAAGCCAGGACTGTACTGCACAGCTCATGTCTAGCAAAGAAAACATTGGGGACATTTGGAAAAGTACACCTCTACCAAGTCTCTCCCTGTGGCTTTACAAGGAAACTCCTGTGGAGTCTCCTTCTCCCGATAATCCTGGGCAAAGGCAAGTTAAGGAGCTGAGCAGCAGGAAGGGGAAGGGGGGCAGAGTGACACCCCCCAGCCCAGGAAAGGGCCCCGAGAGCCAATGCTGAGAGTCAGGGCAGTTTCCAAGGCTAACCTTCAGATGAAAGTAGACCCTTCAATTAAATGTTGAAACCGTGTTTTCTCATACTAAATCACTGAAGCGTTTGCGCATTCTTTGAATATCTCGGGGCACTGTTCATTTTTATTTATTGTTGTAACCCAATGCCCTTAGCAGTGTGAATGGTGCTATTCCGAGGGAAACTTGTTTTGCAAAGGGGAAAGCTGTCCCAGGTCTCTTAAAAGGTTTATTATGTGCAGGGTAACTCATCTCTATTAATAATCCTGGACTATATGGGCAGGGCTTGCTTCCCAGTGAGCATTATATTTTCCGTCCTTCTGTAAACAGGTCCTTCGTGCAAATGCTTTGATATTCAATTCCTCCTCCCCTTCTCTGAGCCCACTCCTTATAGAGGAGGCAGGAGAGGTGGAAAGAAAGAAGTCATCATGCACACATATTTTTTCAATTAAGCCATGCTTGGTGCCAAAATATATGGATCCCACTAATAGCCATAAGTAATCTAAAGGCCTTTCCCCCAAATATTTTGATTATTTTACAAATCCCCCAAGGAATGTGCTCTTAGGGTGATTTATGGTGCCCGGAGAGGCTTGTGATTAGAGGGAGGGACCTGGCTGCAGCTAGGCTGGGTTAGGATGTGGGGCTGGCTAGGTGCCAGGGTCAGGAGAAGCTGGGCTCTCAGGGGAGATGGCAGGTCACCTCTGCAAGGGTGAACAGGATGAGGGGTAGTGAGTCTGAATGGGTGTCATCAGTGGCCAAGGATGATGGCCGAGGCAAAAGTGACCACCACAGACCGTCCTGATATCCTAGTAATTCGAAAGCCCTTGGACTCATTTCTCTGTTCCTTTTTCTTTGTTTTGACACAGAGTCTCTCTAAGCTGTCCAGGTTGGCCTCGAACTGGGTATCTACCTGCCTCACTTTGTGGCAGGTCCCACCATACTTGCTTGTACTTGTGCATTCTTTGTGTGGGGAGGTCTGGGGGGGGGTTATGTGCAAGAGTGTGTATGTGTGCGCATGTACACATGTATATGTGTATATAAAAGCCAGAGATCAACTTTAGTGTCCTTCCTCAGAAGCCATCCATTTTGTCTGTGTGTGTGAGATCTTGTGCATTTGTGTATATGTATATATATATATATATATATATATATATATATATATATATATATATACATGTGTGTACACATGCTTGTGTGTGAAGACCGCAGGTCAACTTAGTGTCTTCTTCAATTGCTGTCTGTTTTATTTTTTGAGATGATAGTCTCTCACTCAACCTGAAGCTCACCCATCTGCTAGCAAGCCCCAGGGATCCTTTTGTTCCCAGCAGCCTATGCTGGAATTAGAGGGGTGGCTATGCCTTACCTCTGTAGGTGCTGGTCTTCCAGTGAGCCACCACACTTACATCATGAATTAGTTCTTTCTGCTGAACCTCTGTTGAATAAAACCTCCCACTTTCTAACTACTTAAAAAAGTATACTCATTTATTTATTTATGTGGAGGCCCCCATAGGCCTGAAGGTCAGAGGACATCATTCAGGAATTGGTTCTCTCCTATTACGTGTGTTTCTGGGATCAAATTCAGAAAGTCAGGCTCAGTGCCCTTACTGAATGCACCAATTTTCAGTTTGTAAATCAACAGCTACAACTAAGGGGCAAACTAGAGGTTGGGAAAGCTGACTTGGAATTCAAACTCCCCAAGAATGATTTTCACATGAACTGCAATGCTGGCATTGGGAGGGGCCCATGGCCAGGTGGCTCACCAGCACCTCCCTACTCTCAAGGCACATTCCACCTAAGCCCCAGAATTCCCAGAGAAGAAATGGGCTGGGACCCACAAAGATTTTCCAGGACCCACAAGTCAGTTTGGACAAGTGGTTCCCACTATGAATACCTTGTCAGCCAGAAGTACATAGTCAGTCATGCCCCAAAGGGCTCACTCTGTGGTCCCTCAAACCATGCAACCTCTCACCAGGCCATCCAGAGAAGAATCTCTGTTCCTTCCTCTTAGTTGAGGGCTTTCCACAAAGAGCAATGGGATCAGTTATATTAACTGGATTACTCTGTAAAATGATAATCAGTATGAAGGAATTTCACGTATTAGCACTGTTATCCTGTTAAGTGACATACTAAATGTCCCTATGCACAACATCCTGGAAAGTGGCTTAAATATTTCTGTCCCTTACTTAGACTTCAAAATAATGTTGACCCTGAAAGCCTTTGTTCTTTGCATATAGCAACCTGAGGGATTCAATCCTCCATATTCAAATCCACCCTGAAGTCTAAGGGATCCATGGTGGGAGACTTGCTGTGTTCACAGGTGGGGTCACTGACTATAAGATTCCCAAAACTCTGTCAAGATACTTCAAATTAAACTCTTCACCTGACTGCTGAGCCTGAATCAGTCACAACTGGAAGCAGCTGTAACCCAAGATATAAAAACCAGGGTAGTCACTCTATCTCACCCCCACACTCAAATGATGTTCCAGGATGGCACCCTCCCCAAAGGAAGTGACTCATTTGTAAATCTCACTATGAAGCTCTGGCTGTCCTAGAACTCACTCTGTAGACCAGGCTGGTCTGAACTCACAGAATCCCATTTGCTTCTGCCTCCTGAGTACTGGGACTGAGCTGCACACCTAGCTCTGTTTCAGTTTTTGAGATAAGGTCTCCCGTAGCCCAGGCTCGGCTTGAGTTTGTTTTGTTGCTGGGCATGACCTTGAACTTCTAATGCTCCTGCCTCCACATGCCCAGTGCTGAGATACAGATACAGACCACCATGCTCATCTTATGTGGTCTGGGGACAGAATCCAGGGTTTTGGGCATACTAGGCAAGCACTCTACCAGCTAAGCTACATCCCCAGCCCCAGAACTAACTTTTCAAAAATTATTTTTATGTGTATGGGTATTTTGTCTGCTATATCTATACACCATGTGCATGCACTGCTTATGGAGGCCAGAAGAGGGCATCTGACCATCTGGACCTGAAATGACAGTCAGCCTTGAAACACCATGCTGGTGCTGGGAATTGAACCTGGGTCCTCTGGAAGAGTAGCCACTGCTCTTAACCACGGAGCTGTCAAGTGATTTACTAAACAGGTCTGTACACCGCCCTATCCCCAGAGCATGTACCATCCCATCCCATGGCTAAGCCAGAGAGGAACAGCAAACATGTACACAGCAAACAATAGGGACCTTGTTTGCTGTGTACATGTACAAGGTACACAGCAGGCTGGGACCTTGAGGATGTAGAACAAAGAGCCAGCCTGCAGGGAGGGAGACCTTTACTTCCAGAAACTCACTTGTCAACCTGGTCGCATCCTGCATCCTACACCCTACAGGCAGTCTTTTGAAAGATTCCAAGTTTGCTGGAGACAGAAAATCCCCAGCCTTGCAAGCATATAAAAGGACAGGAGTCACAGGCTGCTTGCCATGCCTCTATCTCTCACTAAATCCAACCTGCTCCATTGTCCCTGCCTGATGCCCTCCAGCAGCTCACAGGGCTATCAGCCAGGCACCTACAAAACCCCTGAAGGCCACACCTCCTGCTTGGAGTGGGCCTTTGTCTCTGGCTCCAAACTGACTGTAAGAATTGATATGTGAGGAGTGCCACAAGGCTGTGGACGCACCTCAAGAGGCTTTCCCACCAGATACAACAGATCATCACTACAAATAAAACCAGACCTGCAAAGAACCCAGAGAGCACTGACCATCAGCTAGCTGATTCCTTAAGCATCTAGGGCCCAGAAAAGAAAATGGACTTACCCAAGGTCACACAAGCTGGAGCCAGAGGTTGTGCTACAGTGAACGTTCCCACTTTATCCTGTAGCTCTGTCTGGGGTCAAGTGCCCTGAGTAAGGAGGGGGACGGGAATAGGGAGCCACTGGGAACCGCTTTAATGGGGGTGGGGTGGGTGAAGAGACTCCCCGGGTGGAGGCAGAGGCACACCAGCCTGAAGGCTGCAAAAGGGGACTGGGGATGGGAGAGAGCTGCTTAGAACTTAAGATTTCCAAAGCAGGACGCTTGGCTGGAATCTCTCTTCCTGAAAATAAACAGCACACAATCTTATTCAGAACAGAGGGGCCAAGGGAGGGACTGACTGCCATGCTCTTCAGAGGCTGGGAGAGGGGGCAGAAGAACCAGGGCTGGACAGCAAATGACCCTCACCTCAAGTCACCTGGGGAGCTGGAGTCTTACCAAATCAACTCTTTCCCTACCACTCCTGACCACAGGTATCCAGACTCTTGGTCCAAAAACAAATATCAAAAAGCAAAAAGCCTCTACCTCAGAACCAAGACTAAACCCCTTAAAAAACAAAGCAAATGAATAAATAAAACAAATGAGGGCTCATTAACCCTGGGCTCCATGCTCAGCCCCGACAGTGACCTGGAATGGGGGTGGGGAAGTGAGTGCAGTGCAGGAGCGGCCCAACAACACAGCGCCCCATCCTGTGTTCTTTCCCAGCTTACGCTTCACCCTTCTCTTGAACCATGGATGCTTGTTCACCCAGTCAGTAACTGTGGGCCGTGACTGGACTTTTAGCTTGGTGACGCCATGAGCAAGACAACCTCTGTCGCCAGGAGCTTGCTACTGGTGACAATGCTCTCTACGCAGCACCTAGCCAGATGCCAGGGACGGAGGTAGCAAGGTGAGTGTCTGTGGGTCTGCAGTTGGTCTTCCTCCTGCAGGCAGGTGGAAGCCACATGAGGACAGCGGCCTTGTCTGAGCCCTGTGGCATGTTCCCAGGGGCCTGGCCTAGGCGGCTGCAGGGCATTCACTCAAAAGCAGGGAGCGGACTATTTACCTAATACCTCCCTTCCTCTGGCAGGAAGTTGTTCCCAGAGCACTGGTTTTTATTTTATTTTATTTTATTTTCCCCGGCTCTTTCTGGGCTCCTGGTTTGGAAATCTCAAAGGATTGAGGATGACAGAATCTGGGTCCTCTCTTCCATCGCTGCTGGGAGAGAAAATGGATACAGCTTTTCCGGAGGGCACTTTGACCTTAAGTGTGCATGGCCTTTGACAGGGCAATCCCATTTCTAGGAATTTATCCTAAGGAAACTGCCAGTGATTTGGATTTAAGTGCAAACATGCTTGACCAGAGGTTGTGTTCATTGTCTGGAGGGTGGGGGTTGGGAGGAGACAGAGAAAGAGACAGAGAGAAGGAAGACAAAAGGAAAAAAATGACTGCCACCTCTAAAGGCCCAGAGCTGGGGGACTGGCTGAGTAAACATGCGAGACCCATTGAAGGGCACAGGGAATATGTGCTGAACTAGGGAAATGTCCTCAGTATGGTTAAAGGAGGGTCTCCTCCACTGTGTAAGCTTCTTCTCACACGTATCAACGTATGGAAAACAACCTACCTCCCTATCTCATGTTTTAACTTCCTTTTTAACTCTGTTATTTGCTGAGAAACAAGACAAGAAAAAAATAATAATCCAAGTGATTATAATAACAACAAGATTATTTGCTTTCAGAGGAACAGGAGTTGAGAGTGGTTTGTTTTTTTTCCCTTAGGCTTTTCTTACTTTCTAAATGTTCTGTATTATTCACAAATTACAAGAAAAGAAAAGACAGGGAGGGAAAGAGGGAGGGAGGGAGGGAGGGAGGGAGGGAGGGAGCCAAGGAATGGAGTGTTGGCGGCATACATGTATAATCCCAGCACTTGAAGGTAAGCCCGAGAAGCCAAGTTCAAGTCATGCCCAGCTACATAGTAAGTTTGAGGTTAGTCTGAGCTACATGTGACCTTATCTGTAAAGTAAGTGTGTGTGTGTGTGTGTGTGTGTGTGTGTGTGTGTGTGTGTGTGTAAATTTTCTAAAGAGAGCTAGCTAGTTAGACTGGAGATGGCCTAGCTGTTAAGTGCTCTTCTTGTCTAGACAGGGAAGCAAGGTTGGATTCCCAGCACCCACCTGGTAGTTCATGTCTATAAATCCAGTTCCAGGGATCAGACGCTCTCTTCTAACCTCCTTGGGTTAGTGTGCACACATGACATACACACATATACCCTGGGACACACAAACATACTCATAAAAATAAATAGGATTAGGGTGGGGATTCAGTGTTCAGAAACACTTGTTATGAGAACCAGAGTTCAGACCTCCAAGACCAACACAAAAAAACCCTACAAGCTGAGTGGGCATGGCAACCCACCTGTAATTCTGGTATTCAGAAGACAGACAGGATCCCTGGAGCAAACTGTCCAGACTAGCCATGTTGGGAGCTCTTGGTTCAATAGAGACTCAATAAATCAGGTGGAGAAGGGTTGGGGAAAGACTCCTGATATAAACCTCAGGCTCCACACACAGCATAAACATGAACGTACATCTGCACACACCTGTGCACCCACACATGTGAACATACATATACACACATACAGTAAAAGAAAATTCTACTGGTTCAGTTGCTAATTGGAAAGGAAATGAGAGCCTCACAGACAATTCAGCCAGGGAGGGAATTCTTGCATGAGGTCTGTCCTATGCCATCATGTTTTACACTCACAAAAGTCCTTCCAAGTGCACACACATTTAACAGATTGGAAATCTGACTTCATGCCAGCTCAGAGGCTACCTGCTCACCTCCTGAACCCTGATGCTCCAAAAGAACTCACCCCAACAGACCTATGGCATTGTGTGTGTGTGTGTGTGTGTGTGTGTGTGTGTGTGTGTGTGTGTGTGTGTGTTAGGGGGTGGGGTGATATTAGGAGAAAAACACTGTATCCAGAACTACTAATTGTAAGAAAATAATTGACAAAGGGTTGAGGGGACTCTCAGAACCAGGGGTGGGGGTGGGACTGGGGTGCTATTGACACTCCATCTACCATAGGCAACTTCTACCTCATAGGCATCAGTGACTCACAGAAGGGAAGAAAGGACCTATTATTATACAGATGTAGCAACTGAGACCCACAGAGGAAAAGGTCACACAGTCAAGGTGTGGGCCTTTTCAAAGGCTGAGATTAGGGAATAGCATATGGGTAAAGCTAGGGTCTGACAGGAGGACCCTACCTGTGAGGCCAGCCCTACCTCCAGCCCACCCTAGGGACAAGCAGGGTCCCACTCTGGGAGCTTCCATTCACTATACTGGGGACCACAGCATTACTAGGGCTAACTTATGTGGGGGTCTCACTGCCCAAGGGGACCAAGGAGGCTTGAGAGGGACTGTCCTGCTCTCAGCACACCCTAGGACACGACAAGACTTGCTGCATCATCTGCTGGATGCTGAGGGTGCATGGGGTAAGGCCTTGTCTCTTTCACTTAGCTGGGAGCTAAGGTTAACTTGTCTCCCAGGCTGTAGTGGTACTAGCCTTCGGACAAGGGGATCTCTGAGTTCGAGGCCAATCTGTCTATAGGTTAAGTTCTAAAACAGCCAGAGCCACACAGAAAAACCCTGTCTCAAAGAACAAAAAAATATCTTGTCTCTTCACTTGAAGATTCTATGATTCTCACGGAGCCCCACCTGCTAGGGGCAAAGTTTTTAAGACACCCTATACTATGCCAAGGGTCATTTTGGGATGGGATTATGAGGGCAAGGCCTAGGCCCTTGTGCCTATTCATGGGGGGACACTGACATGGGGGTCTGAGGTAGAGGAGAGGGGTGGCCTAAGGGTGAGGCTCCCTATGGCCTCTGTCAATGCCATGAGCAACTTGAACTTGAGTTGGGGTTAGACTCACCTCTTAGGAGCTTTGGGGTGAGGCCTCTGCTCTTTGCAAAGCTGTAGGAAGGCTAGTTATTTATTTGTTTGTTTATTGCTTATTTATGATTTTTTTAGATATACTCTCACGTAGTCCAGACTGTCCTCAAAGAATGACCTTGAACTTCCAAGCCTTCCACTTCCACCTCCCAAGAACTCCAAGCACAGGACACTACACCCACTTATGCCATGCTGGGGACAGAGCCCAGCTCAGATCAGGCAAGTGCTTGACCACTTGACACATGCCCAGCTCTGCAAGGCATCTTAATTCAGGAGGATTGTGACTCAGAGTCTCAGCCTGGTAGTACCCAGCATCTCACTGTTGGATATTCACAGGGGTCCCCACAAGAACACTTATGTCCTCAGAGGAACTGGCTTTTGTTGAGAACACAATGGTAGAGTCAGAAGAACTCCGTGGAGTCAGTTCTCTCCTACCTAATTTATGTGAGTTCCTGGGATAGAACTCAGTTGTCTGTGCCCATGAACTTAACACACTTAGCCATCTTGCCTACCCCTTAACTTCCAGTTTTTAATGTCTTTATGATGTTGAGTCTGAATGTGACAGTTTCTCCCACTCAGCCTCCTTGCTCATGTTACAGATGAGGAAACTGAGGCCTAGAGCATCAAAAAGACCCAAAGCTCTTAGATGTCCCTAAGAGATATAACCTAAGTAAGAACAGGATGTAAGCAGGGCAAAAGGGAAGCTTTGCAGTGAGTCCAAATGGCACCAGTGTGGGGTCTGGGATGCCACAGATCAGCCAGAGCTAGCAGGGGTGGAGAACAAGGACTAGGCAACTTTCTCACCTACCTGCCTCTAGAAAGAGCTGGCATACATGTACCATTTCCCCACCTGGTCCTGAAGGAGCCAGGAGTCCAAAGGAGATGAAGATTTTTTGTTATTGTTGTTCTTTCTCAAGCACAAATTATTTCCATCCGGAAGGCCGAGAGATGAGGACCATTGGAGTCCTCCGGCCACCGGCACACAGCCAGTGTGTGCTCATAAATGCCTGGCAGCTGGAGAGGGAAGCAGCTAAGGCTTTCTGTTAATAGTACTGCCAATTCCCCAGCTCAGCAGTGGAGCCTTCCCCAGCATCCATCCCTGCCACTGCACCCTCAAGGGGACTTGAGAACCAGACACTGAGTGGCCTCAGGTCCCCACTAAAGTGTGAACAGAACAAAAGGGTAAAGACTGGTTCACTCATTCGTTATGAGTTGACTATAGTTCAGGTCCATTACCAACAGGGCCATTTGCTCCTGTAAGTGAAGGGGGAGGTAACGGAAAGTCAGGTTCTAAGTAGTAAGCGCCTATGTCCCTGGCACAGAACTCAACACCAAGGGCATATTCCAACAATCTTTCCCAAGGACCCAGCAGACAAGCTATCTTTCTTTTAAAAAATTAATTTTTAGATTTTATGTTTTTGTGCCCATGCCTATGTGTGAGGTCACCATGTATGTGACTTCAGGTATCAGGGGGGCGACATGAAGGCCTCAGATCCCCTGAAACTGGAGTTACAGGCTGTTGTGAGTTGTCATATGGCTTCTTGAAACCAAACTGGAGTCCTTTAACCAATGATTCAGCCCCTGGGTAGGTCATCATTACCATTCATTTTATAGAAATCAAGACTCAGGTTGACAGAGGTTAGAGCTGGTGAATGGTAAAGCCTTATACTAAAGCCAGAATTCTGCAAATGAGAAGGGGAAGGGCAAGGGCAGAGCTCAAGCCTGGCAGACAATGCCCAGCATGCCACCCCACCATTCCAGCTATATCCATGAGGCTCTGAAGTTCCTTCCTGGGCCTCAGAAGAGAGGCAACACACTCCCTGTATATCCCAGGTGGGGTTGATCTTCCTGGAAGGGCCACAGTTCAGGCTTGGGGCTGCAGGAGCTCAAAGATGTGCTACCAAGTTAGATGCCCATCTCTGATAACCAGAGCAGGGTAGAACTCAGCCAAGACCAGGAGCTCACACCAGTGCAAGAGTCTCCTCACACACTATGCAAAAGTCCCACCCCAGCCAGGGATCCTCTGCCTACCTGGAAGCCGATGTGGGTCCTGTTCTTAGAGCCCTGGGCCACAATAGAACAAAGCCATCAAAAAGCAATGTCTATGAAAAGTGTAATGACAAAGAAAACATTTATATAATGCTAAGGAGAAAGGGCAGAATGCAAAACCCTATGTAGCTATTCTATATGGGTTTTGTTCAGTTCCTTTGTTTGTTTCTCGTGGGGCTAGTGATCAAGCCCAGGGCCTCATGCATGCCAACAAGTGCTATATCTCTGAGCTCCACCCCCAGGGGGTGGGGGAAGGGATTAAGCAGAAATCAAAATACCCTAAGAACAATGATGCTATTTCCAGGGTCTGATCTGGAGAGCTGCCGACATCTCCCCCTTATATCATTTCCCTTCCCTGCATCTCTCTGCTCCCTCAGCTTCCCATCTCCTGTAAGCGCAATGAAAGCAGATGCATGTGAAAACGGCACTGTATATACACCTGGTCATACATACATACATACGTGGTACATACATACAAGGGGACCTTGCCTGCACTTTCTACCTACCACACACCCTTGTAGACAGAAGGCCTTCAGGAACATGGGAAGATATTCACAGCCACCTCAGGTGTTCTAGAGGCTACAAGATGGAGTGATCCACTCCTGGGTTTCACCTGCAGTCAGGAGAAAGCCTTAGCTTCCCCAAAGCAAGTCAGGATCCAAAGAAGGATAGCAATGAATTTGAGTCATCTCGGCTCCCTCTGCTCATGCATGACCTTGCTCCAAAAGGGAAGAGCCTCCCAAGCTGCCAACCAGCTAGGCAAGCATTCAGCTGAGCTATATACCCAGTTCATCATAGACCTTTCCTACCCCAAGGCAGTCACCACCAGTTGTTATGGTGATGTAAACAAGACGTCATCGTAAGTGTCAATTTATTTGGAGTCTGTATCCAGGATGTCCATCCTATCACATTCTGAGCACTGTGTGAACTCTCTCTTGCCCTCCTGGGCAACAATGTCCCTATTTGCCCCCAAGATTGTCTATCTCTGCCCCGCTTCAAGAATAGGAGATTCCCAAGGACAAGGACACATTTCTTTTTTTAAATTACGTTTTTAAACTGAGGAGGGAGAGAAAGAGAGTACACATAACATTTTCATGGAGTGAGGGTGTCAGAGGACAACTATCTTTCTTTCCTCATCTTTTGCTTTTGTTCTTGAGGTAGGGTCTCACTGTGTAGTCCCGGTTGACCTGGGACTTCCTATGCCTGGTCTACAGAGATCCACCTGCCTCTGCCTCCCAAGTTCTGGAATTGCCAGAGGACACCTGCAATGCTTTGCCACCTGTTCTTAGCCATGTGTATAAAAATACTTTCTCAGAGGACATTTACAAAAAGTATACATTGTAGCCATAGGATAGGTTGGCAGGATAATCAAGTGGACCAGCAGAAACTGGGAGATGCTGGGAAAGCATGGTGTCCCGGCAGTTTGAGGCAAAATCCAGGCACAGGGAGCCCTGATGAACTTTCCTCTCCTATTCTTATGGATTGCTGGGATGATGCTAAATTGGGGAAGGGTGTGAGTTCCCAGGAGGCTGGAGCTCCAGCCCGTCCCCGGCACATTCCTGGGCACAGACTAGGGTAGGGCTTCAGGAAATTTCTAGAGATCCCTCTCTCCACCTCTAGTTTTTGCTTCTATGCTCATACACAATGGACTCTGAATTCTCAGATAGGAATCGTTAGCCTAGGTCATCCTCTGCCCAAGTCACCCTTTAGAGGTACCTGTAGAACTCAACAGCCACCCGAGGGGACAAGAGCAGAGAGGTATGTAGTGGGAGACTCTGCTTTCATAGGTGTCTGGGGGGAGGCCCAGGTATGGCAAGAGGACCCTACCCTTGTGGGCTCTGCTGCCAGGAGAAGACAACAGCCCATAAACCATGTGAGGGGTCTGCACAGTCAGTATTGTATGTCAGCCCAAGCAGATGGTCTGGGAAAGGCTGTCAAAAATCCACAGGCAATACAGGCAAACTGTGAGTCTCTCCCTTGGATAGTGAAGAATGTTCTAGCATCACTGTTCCAAATACTGATGGGGACATGCCTATGCAGATTGTTTTCATTGATAATCTTAGATTCAATGCCAATGGGAGCAGGTTGGGGTGGTAGATGTTTATAATCCCAGCACTCAAGAGAGAGAGAGAAAAGAGAATCAGGAGTTCAAGGCCAGCCTGGGCTACCTGAAACACTGTCATAAAAGAGGAGAGGAGGAAGTCCTTGGAGAGTTGGCTCAGTGGGTAAGGTGCACAAGTATGGGAACTTGAATTTGTATCCCCTTAACCAAAATAAAACCCAAGTGACAAGGCTGGCCCCTATATAGTCCTCACACTGGTGTCTGGCAGCATTGGGGAGCTTTAGGTTCAGAGAGGCTTTGCCACAATAAATAGATTAACAAAATAAATTGGAGGAAGACACATGACTACAGACTTTTCTATGTGGGTAAGCATACCCCTCACCTTTCACCCTGCACCTGCACGTGAATACACACTTTAAAATGCACCGGGACAGCCTGTGTTTATATGCTAATCCTACACCTAGGACTACTTACCCCATGGCTTTCCTCTGAGTCTCCCTTTGGTGGGAGGAGGAGGGATGCTCCATGGAGCCCCCTGCAGCCTCCTTACTCTTAGAACTTTACTTCAAGAAAGAATTTTGTGTTTTGAGGCAGAGTCTCTTGTAGCCGAGGCTGGCTTTGAACTCACATCCTCTTGTCCCCACTTCCCAAGAGGAAAGGTTTTACCAGTGTGAACACCAAGCCCAACAGAGAATTAGGTTTAGATGTCCTTTCTGTCTCTATAGTAGAGGAAGAGGTGATCGTTCCCAGCAAAGCCAAAGGATAAAGAGCAGGGGTCGACAGGCAGGTGCCATGCCATCTACTCTCGTTCCAGTCCAGTCCTGGATGACAGCATGACTGTGCTGTCCAGCAGGCTATGGTCACCCCAGGCCCCATCTTTTTTTTTTTTTTTTTAAATGCATCAAAAGCACTGGGACAGTGAGTGTCCTGACATTCTTCTGAGTCCTGCCAGGGCCCCGGTTTTCCTGTTCTGGAGAGTTCACACAGGTACACTACACTATCCTGCTAGTTAAAACCCTGGGGTCTTCTGCCTGGACCTGAGATCTACCCTCTGCCACACAGTAAACCTGTGACATCAAAAAGCAGCCTGGGTGACTAAGGCAATTATGAAAAAGGTATATCAGGGATAGAGAGATGGCTCAGAGATTAAGAGTGCTTGTTTCTCTTGCAGAGAACTAGAGTTCAATTCCCAACATTCCATGGTAGATCTCAACCATCTGTAATTCCAGTTCCAGAGGATCCAGACCCCCTCTGACTGCTATGAGGGCCAGGCATGCACCTGGTACACACACATGCAGGCACACAGAATTTGAAGATCTAAAAAAAGAAAAAGAGAAACACACCAGACACAGCTGGCAAGATAGCTCAGTGGGTAAGGGCACTAGCCACCAAGGCTGACCATCAGAGGAATTCTACCCTGGAACCCACATGGTAGAAAGAAAAAACTGACACCCACAAGCTGTCTTCTGACCATGACATGCATACCATGGTATATGTACACACACAATAAATGAATGTAACCTAACGAATATCTAAATAGACTAAATCTTACCATTGATACCACTCTGAGTTTTAGTCCTACGGCAGTAGGTATAGTCACAAAATTGTACAGCCAGCATCCTTACCTGGCTCATTGTAGTTTTGGAATTCTAATACAAACTGGGGGCTGGGAGACAGTTTCATGCATCAGTGAAGCACCTGCTGTGCAACAGTGACGATCCTGACACAATGAGCATTCCCAGTGGTACGATGATGGGGGACAGAGACAGGCAGAGACAGGACACAGAACCACAGAAGCTCTCCAGCAGCTGGCCTAACCTAGTTGGCAAAGTTCCAGGCTGATGAGCAGCCTTAGATAGAACCTAAGGTTATCTTCTAACGTCTACCTGCATATGCATTCATGTGCACCCTCCCATACATGTACAAATACACACATGTGAGCACACACAGCTGGGTTTGCATGGCAGTTCCTTCTCTTGCTCCTGCAGTGACAAGTGAGTGGCACCTTTCTGGGTTTCCATTTCTTCAACTGTAAAGTGGGGTAACTCAGAGGTCCCAACCCAAGTCAAGACTAATGGGCACTCAGTAAATGTTTACAACCACTTCCAGCTCCCTGAGTAGAAGGTCTAGCTAGGGTCCTTCCCAGCCCTCTTCTGCCTCTGTGCATCCTGTCTGTCAGCTTCCTAGGACTTCTGTGCTAACAAAGTAAGGGACAATTGCCTCCCTTCCGAGGTGAAGCAGAGAGGCCAGTACTAACAGGTTCCAGTGTTTTCCCCAGCCATGTTCAGAGCCCCATTCCAAACCAAAGAGTTACAAAGGCCTTTAAACTCCACACTCAGCACCTCAGGGTGAGGTCAGCCAAAATCCGTTCTTCCAAGCCCGGGGCTTTTAGATTTTGAAAACAGTCAAACATGAATTGGCCACCTCTGAGTGTCAGCAATCCTGGATGGGCCTCAGGGCTCCTGGCTGCCAGAACCTATGGCTGCCTCTGGCCTTGAAGTCTCCTCCTGGCCCTACATAGCTTAAAGCAGAGGTACAGAGTCTAGGGTACCACCAGCCACCAGTCACCTTAGGCCAGGACTCTGCCCTTTCTGATCCATGGAAAAAGGAAAACATTCCAAAATAAGGCCTTAGCCTTTCCCAGACCTCAGCAGATCAGGGCCCTTGCCTACAAGCCCAATAACCTAAGCTGTATACTTGGGCCCCACCTGTTAGAAAGAGAAAATTAACTCATGGTTGTCCTATGCCCACCACACATGTACTATGGCAGTGCACCCCCCACATATACACACAAAACAAAATAAATACATTTTTAAATGCTTAAGCTAATTGTACTTGTAGTAACTAGCAGTATATAGCTGGAAAATGTTGTGGGGTTTTGGGGGGGGTAGTTTTTGGTTTGGGGCAGTTTATTTGTTTGAAGACAAGGTAGTCCAGGCTGCCTTTGAATTTGCTACGTACAGAAAATGACCTTGAACTTCTGATTCCCTGAATCCATTATCCTAGTTCTGGGGTTATATATGTGAGCTATGACATCTAGCTTCTGCAGTGCTGGGGACCAAACACCCGGCTTTGTGCAGACCAAGCAAGCACTCTACTAACTGAGGGTATTTCCTGGAAAATATAAAGTACCACTTTATGATGATTCCGAAAACTATAAATTGAAGCCAGGTGGGAGTGACAGTTCAAGCCTTTAAACCCAACAGGAGGCAGGCAGGCAAATCTCTGAATTCAAGGCCAGCCAACCTGGTCTGGAGGGAGAGTTCCAGGACAGCCAATGCTACACAGAGAAACCATGTCTGACCCAAAGAGGAAAAAAACCAATATGCGGTACTAGGCCCATGCTTAACAATAATGTATAAATCTATATGCTGAAACACTAATGCAAATTATCAGGAGAGAGAAGCATATTCACTGGCCAGAATAGTCAATGGTCAAATGAGTCTTGTCCATATGGACCTTCAGACTTCAGGCAATCCCAATCCAAATTCCCACTGGCCTTTCTGTGGCAACCAACAGGCTGATCTAAAATTCATAGGGAAATGGAAATAACCTGCAAGAGCCAAAACTTCGAGAAAAACAAGGTTGGATAACTCACAGTGCCTAATTTCCAAGCTCATCATCATTAAAAAAAACAAAACAACAGTAATCAATCCTCCAAGGTATTGGAACAAGGAAAGGTATACACACTGAAACAAGCAGAACTGTCCAGAAAGAGAACCACGCCAGTCTCATCAACACATATTTTTTTAAAAGCAGGTTCTTTTGTGTATCCTAGGCTGGCCTTGAATTTACTATGTAGCCGAAGATGGTCTTGAACTTCTGATTCTTCTGCCTTTACCTCCTCAGTACGAGGACTCAAAGGCCTGTGCCGCACATGGTTGCAGATTGAGCCCTAGGCTTCCTGTATGCTAGGTAAGCACTCCATTGAGCCACATCCTGGTTTCATAATTGGGTGTTGACAGACACCAACCAATATAAATCCCCAAAAGG